>APFE031122842.1:191211-273319 GCA_000404065.3 Pinus taeda
TATTACAAGTATTAAGTTTTTAGATGTTTACGAATTATAATTTAAACATAAAATTATGAACTATTATTGTTATGAATATGAATTATTATCATTTTAATTTATATGAGAATATGACTTATAATTTATAGTTATTTGTTGTTTTTGTTTGTTTTGTTTTGTTTTTTTTAATATGGTCCATGGACTTTGGAGATTGGTGACAGCTATTTCTATGAAATATTTTTACCAAGCATATCCACCGAAGGGATCACTTTGTGCCAGCGCAACCATGGAGCCCAACCCCTAGGGTGTCGAGAGAATTAAACTTGTGACCTTTCAATAGTAAGGGTGTTTTAACGAGAGGGACTCGGCCAATTAAGCTAACCCTTGAGATTATACTTTATAGTTACTATTTATATTTTATATATATTCATATTTTTATAGATAGAAATATCCATACTTTTAATTCTATTAAAACCCCCATGATACATATAGTAACTTGTGATATAGAATTTTTCTTTGACCTATTTGTAACTATTTTATTTTTTAAATTTTTAATGTGATATGCAATGTATAGATTATATATATATATCAAATAAGTTCAATAACACAAACAAGATAATATTATTCGAAGATATATATATATATATAGAGCAATTTTGTTTTTGATCTCCAAGATTACTATGAGGTGAAAGATCATACACCGATTGCAGAAATTTAGAAAGTATAGAGCATACGGAATGTAGAGACTTTTTACAATGAACAATTTTTTTTGGATCTCTAAGATCATACTGAGGTGCGAGAAGAGAGCATACACAAAATGCAGAAACTAAGGACTTTGACTTTTAACTCTAAAATTTGATGCCCAAATGAAAGGAGAAGGGCCTAATTTATAGTAATTACAATTGGGTTTTAGTCATTTTTAATTGATAACAACAAATAAACTTTGGTATGCAAGCGACCGCTCTATGAGGAATTCAATAACCGACAAACAGAGGCATGTAAGCTCAGACTCACTTATTTCTACAGATCTATGATAGTGGTTACAATTGCTAATTATCTTATGTTGTATTTTAGATGAATGAGTTATTGATCAAGAAAGAGCAGTTGTACATTGAACGAAGATTTAGTTTACATAGACCAATAAAGATTCATAACTGACTTGAAAACTGAAACCAAACACACATAAAACACATGATTTACGTGGTAAAACCTTGAGAAGGTGTCAAGGAAACATCCACGTGGCAAGGGATTGGAATTTCTATTAATTCAACAATGATTCTCCACGATTACATTTTCTCAGGCATACACTAGTTTTATATGAACCTCCTTTGTTACATAACTGTTGTTTCAGTATAAAACTAACTAGTAGTAACTAATACAATTATTACTTATATTTACATAATTCGTTGTCAAACTTCCAACAAACTCCACCTTGACAACAATTTTCCTAATCCCTTGCTCATGCCCATTCATCATCTTTTCTGCAAGCTAAGAGAAGCTAAACACCATCATAGCTTCTCTACTGTAACTGGCTTTGTGAATATGCCTGCAGAATTCTCTCGCGTATGGACCTTTTGAAGAGCTACTTTTCTGCCATCGATCACATGCCTCAGAAAATGATACCTTACATCAATGTGCTTGGTTCTGCTGTGATAAGCAGGATTTGTAGCCAAGTGAATAACACTTTGACTGTCAGAAAGTACATTCACTTTCTCCTGCGTCCTTCCAATCTCATCAAGCAAACCCTTTAACCAGATTGCTTCTTTACTGGCATCTGAAGCAGCGATATATTCTGCTTCGGTAGTGGACAATGCAACTGTTTCTTGAAGCTTTGACATCCAACTAATTGCTCCACCTGCAAGAGTAAAGACATAACCTGTAGTAGATCTTCTTTTGTCCAAATCACCTACATAATCAACATCTACATATTCGCACACTGATCCTTCACTATCACTAAAGATGATGCAATGGTCACTTGTGCCTCTTAGATATCGAAGCACCCATTTTACCGCTCGCCAATGTTCTTCACCTGGATTTGCCATGAACCTGCTGACAACTCCAACTGCATGTGAAATGTCAGGGCTTGTAGATACCATCGCATACATTAAGTTTCCTATAGCATTTGCATATGGTACATGAAACGTATACTGCTTTTCTTTATCAGTTCTAGGACTCAAAATCGAAGAAAGCTTACAATGGGAAGCTAGTGGAACATTAACAGGTTTCACATTGTTCATAGAAAACTTTTCAAGTACTTTCTCCACATACTTCTGCTGTGATAACCAAAGCTTATCATTTTTCCTGTCTTTGTGTATCTCCATGCCCAAGATATGTTTTGCTGCTCCAAGATCCTTCATATCAAACATCCTAGAGAGCTGAGCTTTTAACCTGTTGATCTCTTCCATGCTTTTGCTTGCAATAAGCTTATTGTCAACATACAAAGCTAAGATAATGAATATGCCATTGAAACTTTTGAAGTATACACAATGATCATACTCACTTTTTATAAAGTTATGGCTCGCCATGAAGGAATCAAACTTCTTGTACCATTGTCTGGGAGACTGCCTCAGACCATACAATGATTTCCTAAGCTTGCAAACTAATCTTCTGTTGCGACCTTCTACAAAACCTTATCCCTGTTCCATATATATCTTTTCATTCAAATCACCATGTAGAAAAGTTGTTTTAACATCTAATTGTTCTAACTCAAGATTAAGTAATGCAGTTAGTGCCAACACAGTACGAATAGAAACAAGTTTTACAACTGGACAAAAAATCTCATGAAAGTCTATACCTTCAACCTGAGAATACCCTTTTGCTACCGGTCTCGCCTTACACCTTTCAATATTTCCGTCAACTTTACATTTGAGTTTGAAGACCCACTTGCATCCAACAACACTTCTCCCTTCAGAAAACTCTACAAGATCCCAGGTATTGTTCTTGGCTAAGGAATCCATTTCTTCTTCCATAGTCGTTTTCCATTTTTCGCTATTTGTATCATCTACTGCTTCCTGATAACAAGAAGGTTCCACATCTTTAGTAATCAAAGAAAAAGATGAAGTAGAATCTTCATACCTTTTGGGAGTTTTTCTTTCCCTTGTAGACCTTCTTAGAGCGACTAGTGGCTGAACTGGTTCAAAAACTTGGACTGGTTCAGAAGCTTCAACGACTTTCTTTGTGTTTTCAACACCTTTTTCTCCAAAAGTCTCTCCTTCCTTTTGACTATCACCGAAAGGACTAGCCTCCAACTGAACTCGTTGATTTGGCGATACCTGTTCATGTTCAATTCTTTCAACATTTGATTTTAAAAGAGAAGATTCATCAAATGTTACATTTCTACTAATGACTATCTTTCGCAATGTAGGATCTCACAATCTGTATCCTTTCACTGCATATTCATACCCAACAAAGACATAACATTTCGATTTTGGATCTAATTTTGAACGTTGATTTTTAGGAATAAAAGAATAAGCATCACAACCAAATATCCTCAAATGTGAATAATCACAACACTGACCTGTCCAAACTTCTTCAAGTATTTTACAATTAATTGCTACTGAAGGTGATCTATTAACTAAATAACAAGCAGTAGATATTGCTTATGCCCATAACTCCTTTTGCAAGTTAGCATCGCTGATCATGCTTCTGGCTCTTTTTATAAGAGTCTGATTCATACGCTTAGCAACACCATTTTGCTGAGGAGTATAAACAACAGTTTTATGTTTAATAATTCCTTCATCCTTATAGTATTGTTCAAATTCAATTGAAGTGAACTCACCACCATTGTCAGTTCTTAAACATTTAATAGATTTGCTTGTTCTTTTCTCTACCATTGCTTTAAATTGTTTAAATACATTGAATACATCAACTTTCTTTTTTAGCATAAAGACTCAAACTTTACGGGAGAAATCATCAATAAATTTTAAAAAATATAGAGCACCTCCATATGATACAACAGGGGATGGTCCCCACAGATCAAAATGAATATAGTCTAAAATATCTTTACTATTATGATTGCCAACTTTAAATCTCTGTTTACATTGTTTTCCACACACACAATGTTTACAAAAATCTAACTTCAAGGATTTCACATCGGGAAGATATTTATGCTTCATTAGTATCTAAAGACCTTTCTCGCTCATATGACCTAATCGCTGATGCCATAGACGAGTACCTGCTTCTTCCTTTTTTGACGCAATCGCTGCTTCACTGACCTGCATACTTCCTTTTAATCTGTAAAGATTTCCGACCTTTTCTGCTTTCATAACCACTAGGGCTCCTTTAAAGACTTTCAAGACGCCATCCTGACTTGTAAACTTATAACCATTTGAATCCAACACTCCCAAAGAAATCAATTTTTTCTTCAAATTAGGTACATGTCTAACACTAGTTAATGTTCTAACTGTGTTATCATACATCTTAATCTTGATATTCCCCATCCCAATAGTCTGACATGACACATTATTACCCATAAACACAAAACTACCATTTACATTTTCATACGAAGTAAAACGATTTCTATGTGGACACATGTGATAAGAAGCACCAGAGTCTAACATCCAGCTTTCTAAACCCTAAGAGACATTACATTCAGGTGAAGTTTCATCTATCATACATAATTCTTCAGCAGATAAAACTTCGTCTATCATACCTAAATCGACCTTATTCGCTTCCTTCTTCGGGTTATCAGATTCTTTTTGTTTCCAACAGTCTTTCTTCAAGTGTCCAATTGTATTGCAGTGCCAACATTTTGCCTTACACTTCTTTCCCTTCGATTTAGATCTGGAAGACCCCCTTGGTTTTTCTCCTCTTTCCTTTGAGTGTCCTCTAGCTACCATGGCTTCTGATGCAGTTGTTTCAATACTGGATTTCCTTCGTACTTCTTCAGAGAAGAGAGCTTCCACGACTGATTCAAACTTCAAAGAATTAGCAGTGCTCAAGCTGATTGAAGTTATGAAGTGGTCCCATGATTCGAGCAGAGAACACAACGAGGTTATGGTTTTATCTTCTTCTTGAATTTTAACTTCCATATCTATTAATCGGCATATAAGTGTATTAAAAACATTCAAATGTTTTGCAACTTTTGAACCCTCTTTCATTCGAAGACTGTACAATTGTCTTTTCAAAGAAATTCTATTGGTTAATGACTTTGTCATATAGAGTTTTTCCAATTTTTCCCACAATCCTGAAGCTGTACTCTCTTCAACAATGTTGAAGAGAACCTCATTCGCCAGGCGTAACCTAATGGTACTGAGAGCTCGGGCATTCACGTCCTCCTAATCTGAATCAGTCATGGTTGCAGGTTTCTTAGTTGCCCCATCCAATGCCTTGTGCAACCCTTGTTGCACAAGCAGATCCCTAACTTTTAGTTTCCAAAGAGCAAAATTGCTCTTGTTAGTGAATTTCTCCACCTTGAATTTTGCATTTGACATCTTGGCCATTTCTTCCCTCCTAGGGTTTCAGTCTTTCAACTAGGGTTTATATTTTTCTTCAAAAAAAACTGTGTAAAGAAAAAAATTCCCCAAAAAATAACCCTTCAGCAAAAATTTTTATTTGCAAACCCTTTCTTTCATTTCAAACCCTTTGTTTTTGTGAAAAAAAAGAAGATTTTCTCGATTTTTTTCTCCAAATTTGAATAAATCAACTCCTTTTATTTGTTTTCAACAAAATTTCTGATTTGATTTTCTTGAAGTTCTTTCCTTCAAAATTTGAATAAATCCACCCCTTTATTTTATTTTTTTAATTTCTGAAAATTTTCTGGAAAAAGGAATTTCTCTCAAACATTCAAAATACCCAGATCCATACCTGCTGATCAGGCTCTGGCAGCACGCAGAGGTCGGCCAACAATCACGGGTTTCCTTCGCTGGTGACAGGGCCTTTCACTGGGCAGTGGCTCTTACTCTGCTCCTGCTAGACTAGGCAACAGTCTCTTGGGTAGCGGATCTCTAGCATCACGCAACAGCCCTTCACACAGATGACAGATAGGCCTTCATGTAGCGGGTCTGGCAGCACTTCTGGGCGCAACTGTGGCAGCAAACACACCGAGGGTTTGGTAGCGGCCACACAGGTTTCTTCCTCACAGACAGATGGCTGTGGATGCAGAGATTTCGGTCGTCACGCAGACAACAGGTCCACGGCTTCAAGATTTGGCAGCTCCCTCTTCATGCTTTGCTCATGCAGCATTTCACACAGAGATGAGGTTTGGCCTTCCTCCTCACGCTGCAGTCAATGCAGCCCTTCAACGGAGATATGGCAGATTCTTCATGCTCTGCTCATGCAACACTTCACGCAGAGATGGTGCTTGGTCTCTCCTCACATAGAGATGGACACAGATGACCTCCTCACGCAGAAGCGTACTCCTCCTCAAACGCAGATTCCTCAAACACAGATGGCCTCCTCCTCAAACGCAGAGAAGATGGGGAAAAACAAGCCTCAAGCTAAGTCACCTGACACGGGGATTCGGGACACATAGGATTCGAGATTCGTGGTGTCGGATTCGGACACGTTGACCCCCCAAAACATGACACGTAGGATTCGTTATATATTATTTTATTAAAATATATATATATATTAAAAATTAGATATTTCTTACACAAATATTAATTAATGATACAAATTTATTGATTTCAAACATAGATCTTCCTCTATAGCATGCATAGCACTGAAGTATAATAGAAACTGTGCCTGTGATTATTAACTCATTTGAAAACAATGCAGCTAAAATTGCTATGGTAACGCCATAATACAATCGAATATTTCAATCTCAAGTCGTGCTCACACCAAAACTACTTAATATTCCTTAAATAGTACCAGGGTGAAAACTTTAGTAAACATGTACATATAAAAATGTTAAAACAACAGGAATCAAACCGTCATAATCTCCTGCAAAATTGCTTAAAACAGACAAAATCATCGTCGAATAGATTTAAAATCATGCAATATGCTTCACCCACTAAGTATGGGCTAAAATCTCTTCAAAACAACAGTGTATCCCATAACCACAAAAGTCACTTAACTTTCCGGTACCCCACATTCAACATGATCTAATGCTTATATAAATATTCCTTATACTGAAGACCCTCCAATATTCCTGGGCTTAGTGGTCAGTGGTCACATAAAAGGTGGCCTTAACTAACCCGCGGGAGTCCCTTTTCCGCTAAACGAGTCCTAGAAATCAGGACACGCAGTCAAAAATCAAGACACATTGGCGATTTTTGGGACACGCTTGGGATTCGACGTGTCCTGTTTTTAGGACACGTTTTTGGGACGAATTGTGTCCGACACGCCGGATTTGGACACGTGGCTTGTAAATAACGAATCCAGTTACTTAGATGAAAATGAAACAGTCCTAGGTGAAGATGAAACAATCCCTTGAACCAGAAATTCAACTTGGGTGCTAGGATCCTCCTGTTGCTGAAATCGCACTCCACTAAGCCAGAAACTAGACAAGAATCGATCCAACAACACTTCTCACCCAATTCCCTACACCACTGCTACACCAAAACAACGCAGCCTGTCCCACTATGTCCCTGCTAAGCCAAGAAAGGGTAAATCTCTGAAGGGAAGTCATTATTTTTGTCTCCAAATGAAAGGGAAGACCTTCCTAGGGTGGCACTGGAGGTCCACCGAAGAAAGGGTGAGCTTCACACCTTGGGGAGCTCTTGTGCTAAACAACACGTTGTAGCTTAGCTGAACAACCAAAGCAACAATGAATTCTCAAATCAACAAAAGGCCCCAAACGCTGCTCCTCTTCTCCTATTTATGCTTGCTCCCTTGAGTCTCACGTGAATCCCAATGATAATTTCGACCCCCACTTACGAAAATCGAGCTGCCTTCAAGGGGTGCGTATTACTAAAATGCACATCGATCCCCTTTCTCCTAAGCTTTTTACCAAAATTGCATTAAGCCAAAACTAGCAAAATTGACAAAATTGTTTTTCTCTCCTTAGGGAGAATAATTAGGAAGGGACATTAACGTCCTCCGCTCCCGAATGTTGCTTGTCCCCAAGCAATTGCAAAACTAGATGCTGTAAAATTTGTTCACTCTCCCATGTGGCATCTTCTTCTGGAAAATCCTTCCATTTGACCAGGTGCTCCTTGATCACCCTGTTTCTCAACCTCCTCTACTTGGTCTCCAATATGAACTCAGGTGTCAAAACTAAGTGCCCCTCATCATCCAAGGGAGGCAACTCAGTTGCTGCTATAACATGCTATCCCAACGCCTTTTTTAGGCATGAGACATGGATCACGTTGTGAATACGACTCTCCGAATGTAGCACCAGCGCATAGGCCACCTCTCCAACCATCCTGACCACCTTATACGACCCATAAAACCGAGGTCGAAGCTTTTTTGCCCCCTTATGCTTGAGTGAACACTGAAGACTGGCTATATGGCTGCAAGAATAGATACACCATGTCCCCTACCTCAAAATGTCTCTCCACCTAGTGCTTATCAGCATGCATCTTTTGTTGATTTTGGGCTACCTGTAAGTTGTTCTTGAGAAGTTCGAAGAATCTCTTGGCTTTCTTGAACCCAATCTTTTGCCCGTAGGGCCCTGCTATCTCCAAACCAGTGTTGCACTAATCACAATTATATCGTAAAATCGTGAGTTTTTGAAATCGACGATATTATTGGCCGATAAATACATGTATTTTTTTTGGCGATTTTTATGAAAAAATCGCAGGAAATTAAAAAAAAAATATGAGGAGGAGGTGACACAACCTACCCAAGCTACCCCTGTGCCCAGTAGAGGACGTGGTCTACCTCCTGTAGCTCCTAGTTCTTCAGATTTTAGAGCACGGCAAAGTCCACTACCAACTCCACCGACATCTACATCTAGAGGGGCAAAGGAAATCAATAGTATTAGACTTTAGTTATTTGGTTCATTTCATTGTATATGACATTATGACTCATGATATGAGATACATTATTATATTTTTTGTTGATATTTTGAGGCTGAGTTGGGAGTCATGAGTCAGGACTTACTATTCAGGACATGATTCACTGTTATGTGTGATGTGGCACTAGAAATGATATTAAACATCTTATATATTAGTTCTTTTATCATATTTATGTGTCAATGTATTTGTTTTATGTTTTAGATGCTTTAAATATTAAAAAAATTGAAAAAAAAGAATATTTTTGTATGTTATGACTTTTCCCGATTTTTACTGATTTTTTCCTGATTTTTACGATTTTTTCCGATGTTTTCCCCGTGCCGATTTAATCCCAATAACGATTAATGCAACATTGCTCCAAACACCATGTTAGAAAAAGAATGTGCATCATACCCGTAGAGTGCTCAGAAAGGACAAATACTGATCAACATATGATAAGTGGTGTTGTTGCAGAACTCTCCTAGATGAAGCCACTTGACCCACGCCCTTTACTTGCCAGTCACATAATTGTGCAGGTACCCCTCTAGCCACTTGTTCATGGTCTCGGTTTGTCCATCCGTCTAGGGGTGATAGCTAGTACTGGGTGTAAGCTCTCTCTCCACCAACCAAAACAACTCCTGCCAAAAACCCCCCATAAACTCGCTGTCCCTGTCACTAATGATGGTCTTGGGGAGACCATGCAATTGGAAGACCTCACGAAAGAATAACTCAGCCACCTGGGAGGCTGAAGATCTCTAAGGGATGGCTTAGAAATGGGTGAATTTGGTCAGCCTATCGACCACCACATAAATGCAGTCTCGCTCCTGCGCAGTTGGGCTCCCACTTCCTCTGCGAAATAGGAATTGGCTACACCAAGGTAAGGAGAGTTGTGAAGGATGTCACAACTATGTACCTTGTGAATCACCGTTAAAGAAAAGGTGAAGATAGATGACCTTATCTTGAGTCCCTGCCATGAAAATCTCTCCTTGATGGCATGATATGTCTTGAGGAAGCCTGGGTGTCCCACTAGAGGGGAATTGTGAGAGGCATGCAAAATCCTCTCCTTAAGTTGAGATCTTGGTACCAAATATATCTGGTCTTTGTAGTAGATCACATCATCCATCATTTGGAACCTGTCATCCTTGTGGGTACCATCCAAAATCTCACAAGCCTGTCTGTCCTTGGAGCACGCAACCAAGAGTTGAGCCTTCCAGTCGTGCGTAAGATCCATCAGAGATAGTGGTGCGGGCCTCCTAGAGAGGGCATCTGCCACAACGTTGTGCTTTCCCTTCACATACTCGATCCCAAAATCGTAAGCCTGGAGCTTACTCACCCATCTCTGTTGTCTCTTCTCTAATGACTGCTGCTCCAAGAAAAAATGAAAACTGTTTTGAGTAGTCTTCACTTTGAATCAGTTGCCCACCATGTACTGCCTGAATTTGACCAGGGCATGCATTATGACCAACATCTCCTTGTCGTAGACCGAGCATGACCACTCGTGGTAGAAACTTCCTACTCTCGAATGCAATAGGATGGCTTCCCGGTGTCAAAACAACCCAACTCCCTCGCCAGAGGCATCACACTCTAGCACAAAAGACCTCATGAAATTTGGCAAAGTGAACATGACAACTGCTCATGGCCCTCTTGAGGCGCTCAATGGCCTCCTCCGACACCTGCGTGCAATCAAAATCTCCCCTTTTTTTCGAATCGATGAGGGGTGCTACCATTTGTGAGAATCCCCTCGCGAATCTCCTATAATATGTGCAAATGCCCAGGAAACCCCTCAACTCTGTCACGTTCTTGGGTGTTGGCCAATCCAGTATTGGCCCTGATCTTCTCCTAGTGTACCTTCACTTTGTCCTCCCCAATCACGTGCCCTAGGTACAACATCTCTGTTAGCCCAAATTCACATTTGGACATCTTCGCATACAACTGCTTCTGCTCCAGTATTCGAAGTACTACCTCCAAGTGATGAAGGTTCTCCTCCCAAGTCCAATTGTAAATGAGTATGTCGTCAAAGAATAACAGGACAAAACACCTCAACTACCCACGAAACATGTGGTTCATACAGGATTGGAATGTAGTTGGAGCGTTGGCTAATGCGAAGGGCATCACCAAGAACTCGAAATGTCCATAGTGGCAACAGAAGGCAGTCTTTGGGATATCTTGTTTCCTCACCCGGATCCGATGATATCCCGAACACAAATCTATCTTAGAGAAGTATTTCGCGCCTCTAACCTCATCCATCAGCTTGTCAATGCACGAAATGGGATATCTATTCTTCAATGTTCTTATTGAGGGCCTTGTAGTCAATACTGATGCGTAGTGTCCCATCCTTCTTCTTCACTACTACCACGGACGAAGCGAAGGGACTCGAACTCGGCCTGATGTGACTCGACCTCAGCAACTCTTGGATGGCCCTCTCTATCTCGTCCTTATAGGCCTTTGGGTGCCTATACAGGGTGGTGATGACTGCGTTCACTCCATCCGCCAACTCAATAATGTGCTCAAACCCACGATCTGGTGGTTTGCCTGGTGGGATCTCCCCAAAAACCCCCGGTGCCTCTCTAGCAAGGCCAATATGTTTGGATGCACGGGCTGTTTCGGAGCCCCTGTCTTTGAAATACTCAACTCAACTGCTAACTCTATGTCCCCATGTTGTAGATCTCCCTCCATTCAGTGCGTTGAAACTGCTCGTGGAGGGTAAGAGTGCATACCCCTCAATAACACCATCTTCCCATCTGGCCCCATAAACTCCATCTCCAGCTTTTGCCAATCAGTGGTGACCCTCCCCAATGAGTACAACCATTGGACACCCAACACCACATTTATGTTTGAGACATCAACTACAAAGAATTGATCAGTGAGCGAGTAGTTCCCCATCCTCATAGTCAGCCCGGGAATATACTTCGTGCACTGCATGGTACGATCTCTTAGCACCAGCACGGAGAACCCCTTAAATGTCTCTGACTGAATGCCCCTACACTCCACCATCTGAGCATCAATAAAGTTGTGGGTAGCCCCACTATCTACTAGGACCAACACTCCTTGCCCCTGTACTGTTCCCCTAATCTTGAGTGTCAAGTACTTCGACACTCCCCGAAGTGAAGCGAGAACTCCCCCGCTAGGGAAAACAATCCTCCTCTCAGTGGTGGTGGTGGTTGTGGCCCTCCTGATGTTTGTCCTTCCTCTCCTTGCTCGGCTCCCATCTCAGCCTTCTCATTGGACTCACTGTCTGAATACACCTCAATAAAATGGGCCTTGCCCTTTGTGCACTTGTGCCTTGGTGCCCAAGGCTCCTGGCACGCGAAGCACAACCTCCTCCTCTAAAGATCTCTCCGGGTCTCGTCATCCAGCTGGCCATGCCCTCCATCCCTCTGTGTTGGCCTGGTGTCTCGATTCCCTTGTGGTGTCGTGGGTCTAGAGGGAACAAAAGCCCGAGTCTTGGGCACTGCATCAATCATATTCTGGGTCCTGGAGATAGCATCCGAAAGTCATATGGGTTTGTAAGACCTCACCTAACCACGCAAAGGCTCAGCAAGTCCCTCCACAAATAGCATAATCAGTAGGGCCTTTGAAATTTCCTTTTACCGTCACTACCAATCTCTGAAACTCCGTAATGTAAGTCTTTGCACTGCCAATCTGCTTAAGATGGGTTAACTCCCTGAAATGCAACTTTGGGTCTTTCCTCTCAAACCTCTCCAGCAGCCTCTCGGTGAACTTTGTGTAGGTGGTGATATGGATGTGTCCCAACATGATCAACCCATGATACCACCACTCCTGGGCATCCCCCTCCAAGTGAAGAGTAGAAAATCATATGGCATCAGCCTTGCATGAGATTCAAGTGGAAATATGTGTCTAGCTTCTGGATCCATGCCCTGGCTGAACTCTTCGCTGACCCATCAAAGTTCGGAAGTGTAACCTTCCCTGCTAACTTCTGTACATCCCAATTGGATGTTCCTCCTTTGTAGTGGGCTCCAGTCTCTGTAGTGTGCCTCTCCTTGAGGTGGATGTACTCCCCAAAAGACATCACCTGCTTAATCCAAGCATCTAATCCCTCATACTCATCAATGCCCGATGCAACCAGATGGACCAAATCTGCAACTGGGTCTGGCTCCCTCTCCAGCTCGGCGTCCTACACAAATTGAGGCAAAGTAGGACGACTTGCCTGCCCACACTGGGGAATATGTGGGAGCTGATAAGTACGGCTGCCTCTTCCTACTCTAGAGCCCCCATCACCTTGAGGCTCTCCCACGAGCCTTCCATCCAACTGCAACCCCATACTGTGTTGCATCATGTCCATCATGAGCTGCCCTTGCCTCATCATCTGCTGAGTAGTCCTCAGCAGCTCCTCCAAAACTTGGTTCTGACCCATTGGCCTGGGCTGCTCATTGTCCTATTGATTGTCCATCCCTTTTCTACGTTTCTCCACTTCAGTGTCTGAAAATGGGTCTGGGCCTTCGTGTCTACCTCGACCCCTGCCTTTGCCTCTACCATGGCCTCTCTGGAAGACTACTCCTTGGTATCGTGGTGGCATCCCCTGTTGCTGTTCTCCACCTTGGCCAAGAACATGCTTCGATACCACTGTATTATTCCTAATGGAAAATTTGCAGTGATAATAAAGACATGTAATAAATTTCAAAGCAAAATGTATTCAACAATTTACACATAAACATGAATTTCTTCTCAAACACCAAACTAGCCAATTTTCATTAATAAAATAGTTGGAGTACCATATGAGATGGATGAGGTGCACCTAGGCTTGCACAAGGGAAGCTACAAGCCTTAGGTGATCGCTACAAAAATGCCCAATTGCTACAGAAGTGCTGCTCTCCAGAAAACTGCATTGGCCCTCCAATTCTGCACTGATGGTTGACTTTGAGCTCTGATTTGGCCCCTCAAAACAACCAGAAAATTCTATAAACTTAGGAGTGTCCTACTTGCCATAAACCTAGAAAAACCCAGAAAGGGTTTTCCCTAGTTTTGACCCTCCAAATTCGACCTCCTAGAGCTTGGCCCTTCTCCAAACTAGAAATCTGCACCTGTAATTGGAACTGTTGTTTCTTGCTCCCAAAATGCCAAGAAACCTTTCCAAATCAGCGTTCCAACAAAATCCCAACACCCCAACTCCTCTGTCCACCAGCAAGGCTCCCCCCTAACAAGCCACACTAGTGACTATGCAGTCCTAGGTGAAGATGACGCAGTCCCTTGAACCAGAAATTTGACCTGGGTGCTAGGCTCTTCTTCCCGCTGAAATCTCGCTCCACTAAACTGGAAACTAGACAAGAATCACTCCAGCAACACTTTTCACCTAATTCCCTACACCACTGCTCCACCAAAACAACGCGGCCTCCCCCATTGCGCCCCTACTGAGCCAAGGCAGGGTAAATCTCTGAAGGGAAGTCACTGTCTCTATCTCCAAATGAAAGGGAAGACCTTCCTAAGGTGGCACTCGAGGTCCACCAAAGAAAGGGTAAGCTTCAAACCTTGGGAAGCTCTTGTGCTAACCAATACGTTGTAGCTTAGCTAAACATCCAAAGCAATAATGAATTCTCAAATCAACAAAGGCCCCAAATGTTGCTCCTCTTCTCCTATTTAGGCTTGCTCCCTTGAGTCTCACGTGGGTCCGAACAATAATATCGACCCCCACTTAGGAAAATCGAGCTGCCTTCAAGGGGTGTGTATTATTTGTGGGTGAGTTGACCCCACATTCCACTAAAATGCACATCAACCCCCTTTCTCCTAAGTTTTTCCACCAAAATTGCGTTAAGTCAAAAATAACAAAATTGTTTTTCTCTCCTTGGGAAGAATAATTAGGAAGGGACATTACAGGGTACGTTCCTTCATAGGAATGGGTATATCCTCCCTAGTTGAGAGAGAGCGATAGACACATCATTCTTGTCTTCACTCAGGAAAAAAGAATGGAGGGTTGGGTAAGCATCTGGCATCCGATACTCTTTGAGGATGTGGTAGGGAATCTAAGATAAGAGTAGTCGTAAATGAATGATATTCTTTAAGGACTGGTAATCCAAGATAAGAATAGTCTTGGAAGGACATACCTTGTGAACACCCGGGTCGGGTTTGCTCCTTGAGAGACAATGATGATGGTGTCTATAGATCGTTGGTCTCACCAACATTGTGCTTTGATCTTGTGGAGAGGTAGAGCTGTTAGTCAAGGCCTTGATATGTGACAATGCTAGATGATATGATGCTATACAGATGGGTTACCAATCCGACGACTCTTATGAGAATTCTTCAGATTGAGAATGTCCAAGTACCTTGTATAAATTATGAATACCTCCCTAGTTAAGAGGGAGTGTTGAAATATGTAACTAGGTTCGGTCTTCATAATGACATGTAATCATGATTTTATGTATTTGATGTAATGAGAAAAAATAAATATATTATTATTGTTCTTGAGGCATGGGTTTCATTGTCAAGGAAATTTATTTTGTAGGTCAAGCTCCCATTGAGGGCTTCTAGGGCTTATGAGTCATTGTCATGTGTGAAAGACCAATTTGGGCACATTACATATTGTAAAAAGAATTTATTTAAGTCAAAGTCAAGTCAAAGAACCCTCCAAGACCAAGTCATAATGCAAAGATCAAGTCGGCCTACACACATGGACAAGCTGACCTAAAGGAGCAATTCGACCCACTGAGAAGCCTATATAAAGGAGACATCAACTTCACTTGATGGACACACACTCACACACTCAAGTTCGATTACAAGAAAGAAAAAGGAGTGCAAAGAAGAAGAGGATGAAGGAGGAAGAGAAAGTCGAGTTTTTGGGATTGTTTCTTTGCTAATTCTCTCCACACGTGCGAAAGAATTAGGGTTCTTGCTACTGCAGAAAAGCTGAGTTGCAAAAGTGAAGTTAGGTCATCAAAAGGAGCTATTTTGGAAGTTGAATTCTCTAGGAAGAGAATCTACCCAACCGAAGGAGAAAGGATCAAGATCTAGGGTTTTTGCAGAAGATTTTTCTGGGCTGATCAAAGTTGCAGAAGAATCTGCTAGGGAGGTCGAAGTTGCAGAAGAATCTGCTAGGGAGGTCGAAGTTGCAGAAGAAGCTACTGGAAGTCAGAATTTGCAAAAGTTGCTAGAAGTAAGGTTTGACTTGTTCTTGGAGGGTCTTGGTCAAGGGTCTAGGTCTTGGAATTGGTCAACTGAAGATTCTATAAGAAGAAGAATTCTTGTGGGTTTTCCTCTCAGTTGGAGAGGTTTTGGCCTTGACTGATAGGCTACATACTGTGTCCTATTGCTCTTTATGCTTTGGTAGCTGTTTGATGATAGAGAACACTAATGATAAGGGAAAAACAAGTTAACTAAGCGAAGTAAAATGAAGCGAACAAAGTTCCTTCTACAAATTAATTACTCCAGAAGACTTGGAATATAAAGATATCTATGAGGATACAAATATTATATATTAAATGTGTGAATAAGAATGATGATACAATGAGAGAGAGAGGCTTGATTATATACCAAGCAGGTGTCTCTTCATGGAGAGTCATGTCTCATTTAGACATGACTCTTCAACCTAATTACCAATTAATTAATAATTATTTATGGTTATTATCATTTAATTTATTTTACATTATTTCCTATATATTTATTCATAACATTGCCTTCCTCCTCAAAAAACTTTGTCCTCAAAGCTTGTTGATGAAAAGGGCTTGATCTCTTTTTTGGGTTCAAATGTCTTCTCATCTCGTAATAGTCATCTTCGTCGATACAAGTTGATATGATCTTCTTAGTGACAAACAAAATTATCGCACTGAGAAGGGATCAAACCATCCTAGATTAATCTTCTGTGGAATATTCTGGTCACTGGAATTTTGTAACGACTTGTCATCGTAGGACTGGATTGAGGTTACATTACTCTTCTCTGGAACATCAGTTTGTTGTTTCTGTTATGAATGGTTCTGATACATAGCATGGTTGAGTGTCTACTCCCATGATTCAGATGCCGATAGGGAACATTTTTGGTTTGATTTTCCCTTACTAAGTGTGAGAATTTTTTTTTATTTACTTTAGGTGATGATGTTGTTGAGTTGGTTACAGAATCTTCACTTGGGGTGTTTATCATCTGAACTGCAACATCTAGGTGCGTCTTTTCTTCAACTAGTTTGCATTCTTCTTGTGTTATGATATTCACTGAATCGGTATTCGTTCCTTTACCTCCGACTTGGATTGACGACTTCAACATTTCTTTCCTGATAAGCTCTTCTAACTTATTTTCCAATGATTTCCTATCATCCTTAAGTTTTTTAATTTGAGTGAGTAGACTTCGATTATGGTTTCTGAGACGTAAAAGTTCCTCATTTTCTGAGTCAACTTTATTTTGGTATTCAAGCTTCTTAATTTTTAAACACTTGATTTGTTCTAATAACCTTTGGTTAAGGTTCTTTAGGCATAAACTTTCCTCTTCTTTTCCTAATAGATTTTCATTGAGTTTCTTTTCAGAAATTTCCTTTTCTTGTTCTAACTAGGGTTTCTTAACGTTACATTTTCTTACTTGTGTAAATAGCTTTTGATTATCTTTCAAACATGAATTTTCCTTATTTTTGTTGGATATGACTTTTTCATACTCTTTCTACTTCTTTGATAGTCCTTAAGATCTTTTGCTGAAGGCATTATCAGTTTTGATTTTGTTGTCATGTCTTGGAACGTGATCATCTTCTTTTTGTAAGGGAACATCAAGAATTTGTTTTCTATGTTTAGAATAAACGTACCTAATTCCTTGAACCAAGGGCGACCGAGAATTATGTCAACCTCTTTGTCAAGCATAGTTACGACACAGAATTGAGATACGTACTCATAATGATCAATTGTCACTTGTAAATCATTAATTTCATATTCTTTTCCACCAGAAAAACCTTCTCATTCGCCTATATTTGGCTCTCGAATTAATAGTTGATTTGCCAAATTAATATTAATGTAATTATCTTCAATGTTTGGATTAATGGCAATATTAATCTCTTTCCTTTGGATACACTCTTTCAATGTAAATGATTTATAATTTACAATTGGAATACCTTTATAGGAGAATCTTCCTTCTTTTATTTTCGAATTAGACTCCTTATTTTTTTAATTTTTTTTAAAGGAAATGAACTACTTTTGTATCCGTTGATGAGATTAACCCCTTATTATTTATAATTACAACAAATGGAACCTTATTATTTCTAATTACCTCAAATGGAACCTTAGGGTGTATTATCTTTATTAAATTTCACTTACTATTATTTTATTTTATTTTACTTCACTTTAACGTAAATTCTTAACTGATATTTTCTCCTTATGTAACTTTTTATAATAATACCCACTTTGTACTTGTAAATATTTTCAATAATTTTATGACTTGAACTTTTTTTTTATAAATACCCCTTTATAATATAATACTTCTCTTTATATATCTTTTATTTATAATATTTATTTTTCTTTTCCTTTTTGAAAAGCTACAACCGTAGTGAAACATCTCTATTCACCTTTTTGGGGTATAATATAAAATATATGTCCACTTATGTACTTTTGACTGAGTTAATGTTCTCCAAGTAAAAAGTAAAACTTACCTTTCATGTAATGAGATTTTGTATCCCTTTTGTTTTTTCTTTTACTTTTAAAATACCATGGGCAATTACCATGGGTTGTTTCTAAAACCTTGGTTAATTTTTCCACTTAAAATGTAAAACTTACCATTCACATAAAGAGATTTTGTATTCCTTTTGTTTTTTTTCTTTTAAAATACCATGGGCAATTACCATGGGTTTCTAAAACCACGGGCTTGTAAACCACTTAATGAAGAACCAAAATAATATTATCTATTCTTCACCACTTAATGAAAAATCAAAATAATATTATCTATTCTTCACGTAAAAAGTATTACTTACCATTAAAGAGTTTTAAATATACTTGGAAAGATTCCCTATTATCTTTATTATGCACTTTTTTCAATAATGTAGAACCTTTTTTTATATATATGAATGTTCTCCTTCAAAATTTAATTATTTATTTTTTATCTTTTATTTTTTTAATATTTATATATACTTATTTTATTTTCTTTATTTTTTTTTTTGGAATTTGATTTTTTTCTATATATATATATTTTTTGAATGGCCAAATGGTTGATAGTGAAATGGAGAAACTCCAAATTCTTGTAGTGAAACGCTTCAACGACAGCAATGTTGATGAATTTGACGGTCAAAGACTTGGATCGAAGAACACGACTTTGTGCAGCGACCAGAGGATCGACTGCTCTGATACCAAATGAAGCGAACACAGTTCTTTCTACAAATTAATTACTCCAGAAGACTTGGAATATAAAGATATCCATGAGAATACAAATATTATATATTAAATGTGTGAATAAGAATGATGATACAATGAGAGAGAGAGAGGCTTGCTTATATACCAAGCAGGTGTCTCTTCATGGAGAGTTGTGTCTCATTTAGACATGACTCTTCAACTTAATTACCAATTAACTAATAATTATTTATGGTTATTATCATTTACTTTATTTTACATGATTTCCTATATATTTATTCATAACATAAAAACGCATCACAAACAGTGATCAAAAAGTGAAATCACCTATCTTGCTGCCCCTAGATTTCTCAACATCCAAGTGATGTCAAGTAGCTTGTATTTATATGTGGGTTTGGTGGACGAATTTCCTCTTCTAGGCTGACTTGTACTTTTGAGGGTGGCTTGGACCAATATTAAAAATAAAAATTATACCACATGCAAATTTAATTTTTCCAAGGGCCAGTGTTGTCTACTTAGGGTTCAAAGAGCTTTCTCCAAGGAGGGAATTTCTCCTTCAACTGGCAAATTTCAACAATACCTTATGAACAACATTACGAGAACATCATGATGAACCACATCAGCTTGGAGGTATATGTAGCAAATCTTGCCACATGATCAACTGCAAAAGATGGGTCACCACCAAACTTGGGCACTTCAAATATCATGCTAAAGGTCACATGATTCAGGGACTCATAAATGCTAGCAATGTCCAAGGAAGGGATCTCATCAAGATAAGACATTTTATTAGGTCACACATATCAATCATGCCAGGGTGAATTCAAAATGCCTTGAGAGATGCTTGCTTTGTTGAAGAAAATGTAACTAGGTTCGGTCTTCATGATGACATGATCTTTGTAAATGATGTAAATTATTTTTGTATACCTTGTTACATGAGTTTCATGAGCAAGAAGTGTCACTAGGTAAAAGACTTCTTCTTGATGTCTTTAGGATTCTATTACTATGTTAGGACAATTGTAGCGCGAATCTGAAATTCTAGTTTCTAAATCGGGATTTCTATCACAGGGGAAGATGCAAAATGGTTGTCCATTTCCAAAAACAGGTCATAATAGGGATTCTAAGCAATATTCACTGAATTGTGGCCATTTCAATTTTTCGCCAAGTAAGCGATTTGTTTTCAAACCCTCTTCATGGCTCATAACAGTAAGTTTTTTACAGGAAAAATGGTGGGCCAACTATTGAAAAATTTATACAAAATCAGAAGTATGACAGGCCATTCTTTTGGAAGGACACCATATGGTATTATTTGAAAGATGAAGCTGCTATATGGTGGAAATCACTTGACAGTGAGATTTTGAATTTATGTCGTGTTGACGAAATTGAAAAACTATTTTTGGACAAATGGTCTCACACTGGAAAGAAGGAAATCAAAAACCCTAGCAAAGATTTTACTTTTACAGGAAAGAAGGAAACCAAGAAACCTAAAGGGTTATTTTCTGCTGGTATCTCCTTATTATAGGTTCATGAATTGATTTAGAAGGAGAAGATCATTGTGTCTATAAATCCTAGTTGCAAGCATAATTTTATCAATGTTAATTTGGCAAAAAAATTGCAAGTTCTAGCAAAACACATTGAAAACACACAAGTTGATAATGAGGATGTTCAAGTTTATAAAGATTTGAAGCTTTCTATGGATAAGTATGTGTTGCATTGTGATTTTTATACTTCAGATATGGATAAGATGGATGTTGTTTTAGGATATCCTTGGATGGAATCTGTGGGTACTGTCAATATTAATGTGTAGAAGAAATTCATGAAACTCTGGTATAAAAAGAAGAAAATTACATTGCAGGATATTTCTATTAAGACCCAAGCAGAGACTATGGAGGCAGAAGCACAAAGCTCTAATGACACTTACATGTCAGATGATGAGCCTTTAATGGTCGACAACCAAACACAAACATCAAACTAGGTACCAGAAAAATAGGTAGAGTCCAAGGAGGCTGAAGCAGAAAATGTTACAAATACTGATACATCAGATGAGGAATCCGCGGTTAAAGTAATATTGGAAGATAAGCAACAACAATAAGCACCACAACATGTATCAGATACCAATCAGGCTCCATTAGGTGGCGAATTAAAGAAAGATACACCATTGGTTAAAACATCAACATATCACCACTCACATCACCCTGCAAAAAAACAACCAACAAGATGGCAACGAATCAGCAATGAGGACAACAACCTCTGCATGACAAATAGAGGGGCGACGATCCACCCACAAAACAACAACACAGAAGAGCCGCCAAGGTTAACTTCCATCTCAAGCGAGCGAGTCACCAGCTAGATCGAGGATTCACCTTTCTCTGGGATGGCTAGGTGCACGTGCATGGTACCAATGGACTACTCTTTTGAGTAGATCTTATTATTTGTGTTCTTCTTATGTTTCAGGGACGAAACATGTTTAAGGGGGTTGGAATGTAGTATACCTAGGGGAGATAGTATGGGGTACAAAGGGATGTATCCAAGGGAATAATGTAACAATGGGATGGGCCATAGTAATAAATAAAGTGGTTAACTCGTATCATGTAAGGGACCACAAGTAGTTAGCAATAATGTAATAATCCCATTGTATTAGATAGATGGTATTGAGGGAACCATGGTAATGACCCATGGTATTGTATGTATGAGGCCTAGATAGAGGATAGAGACTCCCCATTGAGAGAGGTGAAGAAATATTGTATGAACAGGCATATGGCTTGTGGAGTGTTCTCCTTCCTTAAGGAATGATTGTACGGTGTTGCCCTACTTTAAGGGTTTGATCAATAAAGAAGCATTTCTATCTATTTCTATCTTATTATTTTCGGGTATATTTGTATTCTCTGTAATATTTTTGGGTCAGATCTATTACAGAAGCTCTCTTAAGAGCCTATGTAAATGTATTGATGTTAAAGCAACCATCCAAGACCAAGAACAATCTGCCGAAAGCAAGTACAAGAAGTCTGCAAGTAAAACAATAAGTATATCTTCACGTCGGCTCCAAAATAAATTAAATACATAACTAAAAAGGGCATTTCGGCTTGGGCAATAGACATGTCGGTTCACAAGTTTATGTTGGCTCAACATAGAGGCACAAACCACTATAAATAGGTGGCTAAGGTATGCGCAAAGGACATGGACAAAACTCACATTTTTCTCTCTCTGAAATCTTGCATGGAGAAGCAGGTCTGCATTAGGGTCTGACTGCACCTTGGCTAGGGTATTAGGTGCAATCATGACCAGATCTCGGAGGATGCAACATAGATCTATGTTTTGGTCTAAATACATTCTCGGCATACCTATGGAGTCAAGTTAGACTTCAGATGCATGAAGTAGAAAGGACTTCACACTGACTTAAGTTCTGGGCTATATCTCATTCTCGGCATACATGTAGGTGTAATTGAGATGAATCTCGGATAGATGGAGCAGAGATCAACCTCGGCATACTTGTAAAGTTGAAGGAGTAGTCAAGACTAGATATTGGATGAAGGAGAGGACTGCGGATGATATGGTATCACTGTAATCTTTGCATGTGTAATCAAGAGGCAAAGTCTTGGCACTACAGTGATGAGTACTCAGTCCCCTGGCAGCCTTAAGATATATATTAATACTCTCTCCACAACATACTGTCTTGACACTATTTCATACAGAGTCAACTATGAATGGATCAGTCTCAAAATATATATGAGTTATGAATATAGTCTCAGCAAAATCATGTTCGGTAATGATTGTGATCTTGATCAATCTATGCATATCAAAGAATAGTGATGAAGATGTAGTCTTGGTAACAATAATAATTATGATAGTCAAGTCTCGGTACAATAATGATGTCAAAGATCATGATCTCAGGATGCTAATCTATAGTAAGGTACAACTGATCTTGTTCTTAAAGATTACTATCTCAAATGTGTAGAGATCACCTTGGTAGTAATCTCAAGGAGCAGTCATGGTGCAGATGTTAAATAGAAACAATAATGAAGATCTCAATGATGCAGTGGTGTAGTGAAGATGATGATCTCAATAGTGGCAGAGTAAGGGATTGATGTCTTGGTATTGGAGAGGCATAATGTGTCAAGGGTCATGGTCTTGGTATTCGTCAATGGAATCTCTATTAGAAGAATTTTGTGTGGGTTTTCCTCTCCAAGAGGGAGAGGTTTTGGCCCTGGCAGCCAAATATCTATGTTCTTGTCTCTTTAGTTTTGATAGCAGTTTGATGAAGCTAACATACACACACTAATAATGACAAGAAGATCAAGCTAAGAAAAACGTAAAAACACTTCACAAATTGTTATCATGTAACGAAGAATCATCTTAATTATGTGTGCCCTAGATTTTTAGAGGGATAGGTTTAGCAGTCAAAGAAAGGGTAGAAAAGAGACATACAATAATCAATATTCTAGCAAGCTCAAGGATACATTGCAGCATCAAACCCTAGTCATGATCAAACCCTAGATCAGTGGATAAGTCTACAACAACAAGGGTTTCAGATGTCAACAATCTTCAAATCTCAAGTTCTCAAAACATGATTCAAAGGCATATATAGGAGAGTATATGGACAATACTCAAATTAGAAGCTGTACTATCTAATGGATCGCTATGCATCATGGCAAACAACTTCAATTCGATATGCATCAGCAGTTTGTTGCAAGGCAATATTCCTATCAAGGATCTTAGTCAATGGAAGCATCAAAACATGTACTGCCAAAATGATCAAGGTGAAGACTTCATCTTCACGATCAAGTAAGTACCTTTTCATTTTATATCAAATTTGTTTTTATGACTTCATGATTGCAATAATTGGATGGGTAATCAAGGGTCTTGCATGTAATGAGAAGGATTTTCATTATCCTTAGAGAAGTTAGTATATCAAGGTCTCCTTTGAATGAGAACTATTAAGGTTCTATAAGGTAAGAAAGGAGACATAAGAAGTATACATGACATGCTAGAGGATATACTCTCTGAAAAGCAGTGCAGAAGGTGCCAAAGAATGAAGAAATATCTTCATGAGATCTCAATTGAGAGATTTGGGAAAATGATGAATAGATAGTCATCATTGATAAGCAAGGTGACAAATGTCTATGAACAAGAAGGTCACCTCAATCAACAGTTTGTGGTCTCTATCCAGATAGAGAAAGGTAAGTTGAAAGGACTCAACTATGTGCAAAGGAAAGGTTAACAAGACAGGTTAACACTATGAAAAGATTATGAAAAAGGATTCATATCATTTGAAGGAAAGAGGGAGTAATAGATCTCCAGTATATGTGAGATGGCATCCCTCTCAAAAGGATCATATCAAAAGTCCTTATAGAGATGATCATAGTAAGAGGATGCATCATGGCATCATGAAAACAAGACCTTGTATGAATCATGAAGGATATAACTCTTGGGAATCTCATTGTACATTGAAGGGAAGGAAGAAGTCATCTAGGACAAAGGAAACATTTGCCAGAAGGGGATATACTAGATCCCGAAGGATCTTCGATAGAAATCCCAATGGAGGATCTCCTAGTCCAGGAAGGTAGCAAATGTTTCATCAAGATTTCCAACTTATGGAAATCATGAAATGAAGGACTGATGACATGATGAAGCAGATCAAGGGATTGAAGATCCGTTCAATCAAGAAAGCTGCTGAAAGTAGCTTGAAGGGAAAATGAGGTATGTATGCTTGTATTTGTATTTGATATTGTGATGTCATGATATATGGTTGCAGGTAAAATGGATCGAGCATGATCAAAAGGATTAGGATCTCCTCCTCTGAAAGGACGCAGAAAGGCATAAGTCAAACTAGATGAAATCAACATAATATGTCCTCATATGAAGTATGAGGTAGTTGACTACAGTTGAAGAACTCTGTGAGCTCCTGGGAATGAAAGATGTGAGGATGGAAGAGATCGTGAAACATGCAATCATGATGAAGTTAATCAACATCCGAGGATCAGGAAGACTTGACCAGGAAATCTACCGGAAAAATGTGAAGACTCTGATGGAAGTCTGAAAAGATGAAGACCCTTGACAACAAACATTGTTGGGAGATGTGTCAACATGTATGCAGGATGCTGATACCTACAAGAAGATGTCACTAGTAAAAGGCCATCTCCAAAAAGGTAATATGTGATTTGTTTTTGGTGTCTAACCTCTTGAAAAAAAATATGGGTATGTGTGCAGGACCAAGGTAAGGAGAGTTGTGAAGGATGTCACAATTATGTACCTTGTGAATCACCGTTAAAGAAAAGGTGAAGATAGATGACCTTATGAAGGAAGCCCCAATATATGTGAGATGGCATCCCTCTCAAAAGGATCATATCAGAAGTCCTTATAGAGATGATCATAGTGAGAGGATGCATCATGGCATCATGAAAACAAGACCTTGTATGAATCATGAAGGATATAACTCTTGGGAATCTCATTGTACATTGAAGGGAAGGAAGAAGTCATCTAGGACAAAGGAAACATTTGCCAGAAGGGGATATACTAGATCCCGAAGGATCTCCGATAGAAATCCCAATGGAGGATCTCCTAGTCCAGGAAGGTAGCAAATGTTTCATCAAGATTTCCAACTTATGGAAATCATGAAATGAAGGACTGATGACATGATGAAGCAGATCAAGGGATTGAAGATCCGTTCAATCAAGAAAGCTGCTGAAAGTAGCTTGAAGGGAAAATGAGGTATGTATGCTTGTATTTGTATTTGATATTGTGATGTCATGATATATGGTTGCAGGTAAAATGGATCGAGCATGATCAAAAGGATTAGGATCTCCTCCTCTGAAAGGACACAGAAAGGCATAAGTCAAACTAGATGAAATCAACATAATATGTCCTCATATGAAGTATGAGGTAGTTGACTACAGTTGAAGAACTCTGTGAGCTCCTGGGAACGAATTTGAAAGATGTGAGGATGGAAGAGATCGTGAAACATGCAATCATGATGAAGTTAATCAACATCCGAGGATCAGGAAGACTTGACCAGGAAATCTACCGGAAAAATGTGAAGACTCTGATGGAAGTCTGAAAAGATGAAGACCCTTGACAACAAACATTGTTGGGAGATGTGTCAACATGTATGCAGGATGTTGATACCTACAAGAAGATGTCACTAGTAAAAGGCCATCTCCAAAAAGGTAATATGTGATTTGTTTTTGGTGTCTAACCTCTTGAAAAAAAAATATGGGTATGTGTGCAGGACCAAGGTAAGGAGAGTTGTGAAGGATGTCACAACTATGTACCTTGTGAATCACCGTTAAAGAAAAGGTGAAGATAGATGACCTTATGAAGGAAGCCCCAGATGTAAAGACAAGGAGGATACTTTCTGGAAAAGAAGGAATGACATGATGGAGGAAAATGATGGATGGCTGAACTCTACATGTGAAGAAATTGATGACGTCGAAGTCTTGGATCATAGAAGGCCCTATAAAGCACTGATGATAAAGTCCTTGAGTAAGAGGGAGCTCTGGGAGGTTCCTATGAGGAAAGGAACTCGAGCAAGTTTTTGAGTGAAGAAAAACTTGGAACTCGTCCTTGGTTAAGAGGGAGAGTTAGACACGACATTCTTGTCTTTAGTTTGGAAGAAAGAATGGAGGATTGTGTAATCATCTGGCTTTCGACACTCGTTAAGGATGTGGTAGGGCATCCTAAAGAGGAGTGGGCAAGAGGACCGATATTCTTGAGGGCTGGGAACCCAAGATGAGAATAGTCCTAGTAGGACATACTCGGAGAACACCCGGGTGAGTATGACCCTAAGAGAGACAATGATGATGTGTGTCTATTAGTCATTGGTCTCGCCAACATTGTGCTCTGATCTAAGTGAGAGATGGAGTTGTTAGTCAAGGCCTTGCTATATAGAAACAATGTTGGTTGAAATGATGCTATAACAGATGGATTGCAAACTCAATTCTTCTTATGAGAAATTCTTCAGATTGAGAATGACCAAGTACCATTATGAATACCTCCCTAGATAAAAGGGAGTGTTGAAGAAAATGTAACTAGGTTTGGTCTTCATGATGACATGATCTTTGTAAAGGATGTAAACTATTTTTGTATATCTTGCTACACGGGTTTCATGAGCAAGAAGTGTCACTAGGTAAAAGACTTCTTCTTGATGTGTTTAATATTCTATTACTATTCCAAAGAGTCATGTCATGTGTAGAGAAGCTCTCTTAAGTGCCTATGTAAATGTATTGATGTTAAAGCAGCCCTCCAAGACCAAGAACAATCCGCCGAAAGAAAGCACAAGAAGTCTGCAAGTAAAACAATAAGGAGATCTTCACGTCGGCTCAAAATAAATTAAATATGTAATTAAAAAGGGCATGTTGGCTTGGGCAATAGACATGTCGGTTCACAAGTTTATGTCGGCTCAACATAGAGGCACAAACCACTATAAATAGGTGGCTAAGGTCTGTGCAAAAGACATGGACAAAACTCACATTTTTCTCTCTCAGATCTCGCATGGAGAAGCAAGTCCACATTAGGGTCTGACAACACCTCGGCTAGGGTATTAGGTGCAGTCATGACCAGATCTCGGAGGACACAACATAGATCTATGTTCTGGGCTAAGTAATTTCTCGGCATACCTGTGGAGTCAAGACAAACTTCGGATGCATGAAGCAGAAAACTTAAGTTCTGGGCTATATCTCATTCTCGACATACTTGTAGGTCCAATCGAGATGAATCTTGGATGGATGGAGCAAAGATCTCCCTCGACATACCTGTAAAGTTGAAGGAGCAGTCAAAACTAGATCTCGGATGAAGGAGAGGAATGCAGATGATATGGTATCACTGTAATCTTCGCATGAGTAATTAAGAAGCAAAGTCTCGGCACTATAGTGATGAGTCCTCACTCCCCTGGCAGCCTCAAGATATATATTAATACTCTCTCTACAACATACTATCTTGACACTAATTCATACGCGACCTATGAATGGATCAACCTCAAGATATATATATGAGTCATGAATATAGTCTCAGCAAAATCATGTTTCGGTAATGACTGTGATCTTGATCA
Organism: Pinus taeda; assembly: GCA_000404065.3. Taxonomy (NCBI): domain Eukaryota; kingdom Viridiplantae; phylum Streptophyta; class Pinopsida; order Pinales; family Pinaceae; genus Pinus; species Pinus taeda. The sequence goes on from APFE031122842.1 coordinate 219,367, forward strand.
ATCTATGCATATCAAGGAATAGTGGCGAAGATGGCTGTAGTCTTGGTAGTAGTGATAATTATGATAGGCAAGTCTTGGTACAATAATGATGTCAAAGATCATGATCTCAGGATTCTAATCTACAGTAAGGTACAACTATCTTGTTCTTAAAGATCACGATCTGAAATGTGTAGAGATCACCTTGGTAGTAATCTCAAGGAGCAGCCATGGTGCAAATGTTAAATAGAAGCAATGATGAAGATATTAGTGATGCAGTGGTGCAACGAAGATTATGATCTCAACAGTGGCAGAGTAAGGGATTGATGTCTTGGTCTTGGAGAGGCAGAATGTGTCAAGGGTCATGGTCTTGGTATTTGTCAATGGAATCTCTATAAGAAGAAATTTGCGTGGGTTTTCCTCTCCAAGAGGGAGAGGTTTTGGCTCCGATACCATGTAGAAATTTCATGAATAATATAACACTTATTCACATAGATTATCCTGATTATACACTAGTTGCAGAATACATGCATAATACATAACCTCCTCTACGTTGATCATCAATTTTGCAGAATTAAGAAACAATCGCATGCGCACATTGAAGCATCAATCACACATATCAACACAATATATCACGGGGAAAGCATAAAGCCGAAAACCCCCAACTATCTGTATATTATATTGATTGAGAACATGTAACAATAGATAGTATAGTACTCCTCACAAGTACTCAGTACTATCTCCACCTGTTACACACAAACTAGCTCAGATCTAAATCAATCACTGGCTCAAATCTCCTCCGCTGCTTGCCTGCCTCCATTGCGCAATCCTGCATGAGAATAGATGAGAATGACACCAAATGTGTTATCCAAATTCATATTCCCTTTGGTTATACTACGCAATCCTCATTGGCAATACTCAATCCATTGATTGTGCAAAATCTCATGCACAACTATAGTCACAACTGATAGCAATCTCAACCTCTAACACTTGTCTCCACTGAATTGAACATGCACTGAGTTAACTGATGTATTCTTCAGTTGCTTTATGAGTTAATAATTAGTGAATTAATTAATAATTAATTCACACCACTCATCACTAGTGTATTTGTTAGTTAGACTAAATACAACTAGTTCAACTAAGTCAAACTGAACACAACTCCATCAACTCCTCAATCAACTCCACCAAAACTCGACCACTTGAGTCTAACTGAAGTCCTTCATGCAATAGCTCAAGTAACCCATAAGAACCACGTATTTCCTTCTGGCAGCTGCATGTGCCACATCTGTAGCTTGAACTGAAGTGTTCCAAGAGAATAAGATAATGTTTATAGTCCAAATATTATTAAGGGCTAATAATATTCGACTGTTCTATATTTAGACTGACAGTACCTCTGCTATTTTCTAAAAATAGAAGTCCATCTGTTTTTACCAACATGACCAATCATCCCTAAACAGCATCCTGCAACTCATAGACCATGATCCATATGTCTAAAAATAGACATAGTCTAAAAATAGACTTTGCGCCAAAACTTGCCCAGCGGGCCCACTTAGTGAAGGCGACTTCTTTTCACTAAGCTCCGTCATCTTGTTGCATTCTCAACAAGCATTTCTTGTTGCACACTTTTCAACACAATCGTGGATACATGAGTTACCTCGACCTTTGTATTACTGCTCAGGGCTCCAAGAAATGAGAGCATGTTGTGTATGATGTAAGCAATTATTACCCCCTTAAGGTAGGGCAGTTCATCGCCCACCAGGGGTTGGGATGTGCAGTGGTTCCTTAATGATGTAGGGGCACTAATAGGGCCTAGGAACTAGGGTGATGGCCATAATGATAAGGGGTAGAGCTCATGTTTGGCTTTTTCCCACATGCTATTTTAATGCCCCGACCATCTTTTGCATTTTATAATTTCTTTTGTTTCTTGCTTGTGGCCATGATGTGCTTTTAACTTTCTTTTTTCTCTATCAAATCTTGAGGCAATATTTCTGGGCTCGACCCAGATATGTGGACAAAGGAAGGGAGTGTGCCAATGTCTTATGGACCCAGTGGTCATGTGGACCCAAAGATAGAAGATGATGAAACATGGCTTGTAATGTGCGGAAGGGAGTGAAATATGTAAAATAGGAAAACTAGACCGTGCTACCAAAATCGAGATTTCCCAAGTAGTGCCCTTCCTGAGCCATAAACCAATAGGGGATCTCCCACGGGGCTACCATTGAGGATTAACCCCCCATTTAAGGTGAGGGAATAAAACCCGGGTCAAAGTCCTTCCTTCTTCGAAGTCACCCAATAATCCATGCCCAAATGCCCAATGAAAAACAAGCACAAGGACCTGATTGCGCAATGAAAAACATACCTTCCAGTTTGGATTGTGTTGAAATGTGTAACTAGGCTTGGTCTTCATAATGTCTATTGTAATCATGATTTTATATATTTGATGAAAAGAGAAAAATAAATTTATTATTTTCATTCTTGATGCATGGGTTTCATGCTCAAAGTAAACCTATTTGTAGTTCAAGCACCCATTGAGTGCTTCTAGGTTTGTCATAGAATTATGAAGTCAAAAGAGTCATTGTCATACATGTAAGACCCCTTTGGGCATATTGTAATATGTAAAAGAACTTTATTTGAGTCAAAAAAGACCCTCTAAGACCTTGTTAACGAGTTGCAACAAGTTAGCCTACATGAAAGATCAAGTCGACCTCATGGAGGCAATTCATACCCCTAGAAAGCCTATGTATAAGAGGCATTCGACCTCATTTGAAGTACATATCCAAGACATATGAAGAAGCAAGAAAAAGAGTTCGATCTTAGAAGGAAGAAGTCCTAAGGCAAGCAGAATTTAAGAAGGAAACTAGAGTCAAAGTTGTTGAAGAATGTAACTAGTGTCGGTCTTCATAATTGAATTCGAGTCATGTTTCTATGAAAAGAAAGAAAAGAAAAATTATTTATAAAAAGAAATTTTTATTGGCTTATTAAAGCACGGGTTTCATGCTTGGGTCAATGGTCAATAGGTCAAAGTACCCATTGAGTGCTCTAGGATTCTTTTATTGAGTCAAAGTGAAAGTTTTATAAGAGACCCTCTTTTAGTGCTCATTATGTCAAAGAAAGAAATTTATTTTATCAAGTCAAACCCTCCATGCATCATGTTGGCCTCAAATTGGTTCCAACATAAGTGGGCCTCTACAATTATTCATGTCGGCTCAATATGCAGGCAAAATCAACTATAAATACCCAAGTGAACTCATCCTAATTGAAGAGTAGTCAAGAAGTTCAGATGGATTACAGAGCATCGAAATTATAGGACCGCAGTTACCTTCTGTTCTAGGTCGAGGTAGAGGTATGGTACAGGACCGAAGTTACCTTCCGTTGCAAGTCGAGGTATGCTACATGACCGAAGTTACCTTCTGTTGCAGGTCAAGGTATGCTATAGGACTGAAGATACTTATTGTTGCAAGTCAAGGATGAAGGCTACTGTTGCAGGGCAAAGGTTGAAATGCAGAAGGACTATAACCCTATTTGGTTAGTTTGATGGATGGAGGGGTAAAGTCAATGGTATTTGTTGTCTCACTTTGATATGAATCTGCTAAGGAAGAGTTTGACTGGGTTTCCCCTCCTAAGGGGTTTTGCCCTGGCTGAGTGCCTACATATTATGTTCTTTCGTTGTTTGACATTTATCTTGATGATGAAGAAAACATGATAATAATAGAAGGAAATAATATAACATCACAAGAACTTGTCAATATAAGAGAAATCAATCTAAAAGAAAACCTAATCTCATTGCCCTAGATTTCTCAACACGGTATTAAAGCTTGGTTCATTTGAAATAAGGGCAAGAAGAAATAAAATAAGGGCACATATCCTAGCTCTCTCCACAGTGACTATATCGTAGACCTTAGCATAAATAGCAGAGGCAAAATGTCTTGGTAAGGAAGAGAGAGGGTCTAAGTCTAATCAAGGTCTGAAATCTACATCAAAAAATTCGAATTTGTGGTGTTATTCTAGAAGTATATGCACTTGTGGAGTAACCACATTTATGTTTTGAATATCACATAAAGGACCAACTTCAGTGTGAATTTGTTTAGATACATTATAAGCTTATGTTACAACCTCAGTCACCCTGGAAAGGAGTCGAGCCTCCTTCAAAATTCTGAAGTATAAGTATACATTGGTAAGGGCCAAGGCTAAATATTAGTCAACGTCACCTTCAAGAAGAGTCGAAGATCTGAGCACATAATGAACTCAAGGCCAATCAAAATTGAGGCAGTCTTAAGAACATTTGAAAAGGTTGCAATTTACAATTCTATGATAAATAATCTAAAGTCAAAAATTGCAGTCCAATCATCAATCAAATTGAAAGTTGTATAAAGGGTATTGCAAGAGATTGAACCAAATTATTTAAAAGGCATTGGAAGCCTGTTACAAAGTTACAATCACCACAGATGTCAAGGAATAGAAAAAGGACCAAATCACTAAGGATTTGTTACCTATCTATAGTCACTATATTTGAAGAAATCACAATCCCTAACATACATGCACATATTGGAAAGGGCAAGTTACAACAAAGAAATCCAACCATTAAAGTAAGGATCACAAGACCTATTTCTGTAAGAAGGACAATCCATCACTCTTGGCAAAACATATATCCATCCCCTTGAAAGACAGTAAGATCTAATTTGTAAATCCTAGACTACAATAGTGATGAAGAAATTGATTGAGCATCTCCACCATGTGAGAAAAGGTCATGAAGATTTCACCAACGGTGAAGTAAGTATTATCTTGTTGTTTATGGCTCTAATCTCTGACAATATGTCTTCAGTTAAGCAAGGAGAACAATAAATTCAATAGAGGACAAAGGTATGTAATTCTTGAGATTAAAGTACCATTTGTTTTAAGGGGTTTAGCATAAAATGCTTTAGGTTTTGATTACTTTTATGTTCTTAAGATTAGCTTGAAGACTGTAAATATTTAGGAGTATAAACTATAAACCCTCTATAGAACATATATACTTTTGTTTCTAACTTGTGATATCTAGGGCGTGTAAGTAGTGCCTTTAGAGCAAATAATTTTTTTTACTCAAAACCCCTAGGAATCCATTGAAGGCAATTGAAACTCTAGTTAGACATATGTTATTGTACATGTATATTTTGTTTGTGCTTGTCAATAAATATTGCAGGGATACATTGAAGAAAGCAATGTTGGTATAAATTGATTCATATAGATCATGATGATGCTAAGAGGGAGTCCTTCAATAAGGAAAGCCTACAAGGTTTGTAGAAGGAGCAACACCAGGTATGACTAAAACCATAATAACTTCATTAAAATACATGATGATCTTGAAATCTATTTGCTAACTTTATTATGTTTAGTTTTTTGAATCATAGAGATTCTTGTTAGGGTGATTAATCATAGAATGAATCTACCCTTGTTATACTATCATTTTTGTGAAAACCTAACCTTTAGAGTTCACTGTAAAACACTAGCCTCTTGATGCTAAGGGTATTTCAATAATGTTGAAACCCTAGTCCTCTTAGGGTTAGTGATAAAGTCTAGAACATCTGATTCTTTTGAAGTTTAGGGTTTTGATAATGTCTTGATAAAAACTCTAGTCCTTTAGGGTTTGCTATTAATGTCTAGGTTATATAATGAAACCCTAGATTTTTACGGTTTGGTGAATTAGGGTTTATAAGCAAAACCCTTGTAAATAACTATAGTAAGGTCCTAGAAAAGAAACCCTAGGTGTATATTTGTTCGTAGGATTGAAACCCTAGCCTGGACAAAATTGAATATTTAACTTTGATATATTGATGTTTGTATCTAGGGTTCACCTAATAAATATTAATATGAGATGCTAATGCATAATGAAACCCTAGATATGTATATGCAAGTATGCTATTTGATATTCTAAAACATGTTTTCGATCATTGATATGATTTACTTTTGTGATAAAATCTAGGGTTTGCAACAAACTGTAGTAGAGTTTGTCATGGAATTCTGAAAGCATATTCTTGAAACCTTAAATGTATAGTACTATGATTATCTAAGGCTTTGTGTCTCAAAGATGGAGTCTAGGGTTTATGACAAATCCCTATCGAGAATTTGAAGTCTAGTATATAAAAAGATGTAACCTTTGCTTATTATAAATGTAACTAGGTTTTGGTATTTTATGTCTAAAGTTTGAATGCTTTAATGCTTCCATTGTAATGGCATGATTATGATTAACTACGTGCTTCCGTATATTTGTATTTGGTTATACCTGCTATTAAGGTTTTACAGGGACATGATCTTCAAATGAAGATGTTCATGATGAAGGAAGCTATAAGAATGATGCTGATCAAGATGACCTTGATGCCATGAAAAATAATGAAGTATTGAAAGGTTGAAGTTTCTCCGATGTTATAAAAGAAGGAAGTTGTTGATGTCCCTAAGTTGAGAGGGAGGTTGGATAGAAGAAAAAGTATATCTCCCTAGTTGAGAGGGAGGGCATATTATGACAGTCATAATGAATACCTTGAAAAAAGAATGAATAAAAGAACTACAGATGGATGTTCATGAAAACGGCTTGAAAAATATTGAAGCTGTACTCGCTGCCACTGAAGAAGTGAAAGAAGAAAGCTTTCGACAAGATGTGTTTGGATAACTTGATGATATAAGTAGCATCCGAATGATTGAGGACCCCGAAGATTTGTGTTTACTTAAATATGTCTTTAAAGGTTTATTGCTGATTGGGGTTGTGATTGTGCAAGATCTCTCCATAAAAAGATTGAACGCTTGAAGCATGCTTGGAGTAGTGGATATATATATATATATATATATGATTTAGTTGATAAGGAGAGATGAAGAATCTTATGCCAAGATGCTTGGGAGGACATCTGGCTGGCCTATGTGGCATTGGTCATGGAGCTTCGACCTTGGATACACACCTAGATCCTTGGGTTGGTGGTAGAGCTTAAAAGGCTGATGGTACCTATAGTGGCTAAAGCTTGAGTCCACCTTAGTCCCACCCAATTAGAGCACCCTGGTCAGGTATCTAGTTTGTAGCACTGCTTGTGCTAGAACTCTTCATAGTTCATATCATTTTGAGATCTTCCATGTACCTATATGTGTATGTAATTATGAATACCTCCATAGTTAAGAGGGAGTGTTGAAGAATGTAAATAGTGTCGGTCTTCATAAGTGAATTTGAGTCATGTATTTATCAAAAGAAAGAAAAGAAAAATTATTTTTAAAAGGAATTTTTTATTGAATTATTAAAACATGGGTTTCATGCTTGGGTCAATGGTCAATAGGTCAAAAGCACCCATTGAGTGCTCTAGGATTATTTTATTAAGTCAAAATCAAAATTTTATAAGAGACCCTTTTCTAGGCCTCATTATGTCAAAGAGAAATTTATTTTATCAAGTCAAACCCTCCATCCATCATGTCGGCCTCAAATTGGTTCCAACATAAGTCAGCCTCTACTATTATTCATGTCGATTCAATATACAGGCATAAACAACTATAAATACCCAAGTGAACTCATCCCAACTGTAGAGTAGTCAAGAACTTCGGATGGATTACAGAGCAATGAAATTATAGGACCAAAGTTACCTTTTGTTGCAGGTCGAGGTATGCTACAGGACCGATGTTACCTTCTGTTGTAGGTGGAGGTATGCTATAGGACCGACATTACCTTCTATTGCAGGTCAGGGTATGCTACAGGACTGAAGTTAACTACTGTTGCAAGTCGAGGACAAAGGCTACTATTGTAGGACAAAGGTTGAAATGCAAAAGGACTATAACCCTATTTGGTTAGTTTGATGAATGGAGGGGTAAAGTCAATGGTCTTAGTTGTCTCACTTTGATATGAATCTACTAAGGAAGAGTTTGACTGGTTTTTGCCCTCCTTAGGGGTTTTTCCCTGGCTAAGTGCCTACATCTTGTGTTCTTTTGTTGTTTGACATTTATCTTGATGATGAAGAAAACACGATAATAACAAAAGGAAATAATATAACATCACAAAAACTTGTCAATATAAGAGAAATCAATCTAAAAGAAAACCTAATCTCCTTGCCCTAGATTTCTTAACAGATGTTTTTAAGTCTCTCTCTTTCTCTCTCTCTCTCTTAAGTACAATGAAATTTTGAAGTTGCTGGGGTTCGAAGTGTTGAGAAATCTAGGGCATCGAGATTAAGTGATTTCTTTTACATTGATAACTGCTTATGAATGCTTTTTACTTCTTAGATTAGGATCTTTTTTTACTTATGTTATTATAGTGTTATTGTTTATCAAACAACTACCAATGCATAAACAATAAAGGGACAAGAGACAAAAAATATAAGCTATTAGCCAAGGCCAGAACCTCTCCCACTTGAGAGGAAAACTCGAACAAATCCTTCTTCTTATATAGACTTCAATTGACGAATACCAAGACCAAGACCCTTGACTCTACAACCTCTCCAAGACCAAGTCAACTTTCTTCAAGCCAAAGCTAACTCTTTGATTTAGCTGCAAATTCTTCTTCAATGCTTAGCCTTCACTTCTCCAACTCAGATTTGAACTTTTCGGCCTATTTGACTGTAGTCTTCAACCTAGTGTAGTAGACTCTTCTTTTTCGCACGTGTGACAGATTAAGGATAAATTCTGTCCTTTACTTCTTTGCTTAAGTAGAGAGGATCTCTATGTTAACTCAACATGAAACATAGATAGCTTTCTTGCCTTAACTTGGATTCTCGAAGTTCTGCAATTTTGGCTTTTCTTCAATATGTGTATGCCCTAACCTTTCCTTGCACGTGTGAAAGACTTTGCCCAAAACAGACCTATAATCTCTTCTATCTTCCCTTCGAACTTGATCTCTTTCCTTCACTTAGATGTAGGGCTGCTATTGACCCTTAGATTGAACTTCTTCGCACCTTTCTCACTCAGGTTGCCTTGACCAAAAATCTTGTCTTCAAATGAGAGTCGAGTTGCCTATTTATAGTGATATGTTCATGAATATAAGCCGGCTTGACTTGGAGACTAGTCCGACATGCCTTTTGGAGACCATCTTGAGGCCGATTTCTTGGAGGAGCTTGAGCTTGGTCTTGGAGGGTCTCTTCGACTCTTTCAATGACCTACATATATTGTAACATGCCCAAGAAGGGCCCTTCATACATGACATTGACTTTTATGACTAGATGACAAAAACCTTTGACTTTTGTCCCTTTTCTTTTTCCGAGAACTAGACTTTCCAAATTTTCCCTTTCTTCTTGTCATTGTAGCATAAGCTTGATTTTGCTCACCTGCTCCCACATTAGATTTGGCCTTTAGTCTAGATTCTTCAATCTTCCACGGTGACCATAGATCCTAGAATGGAGTAGCTTCTTTCTTGCCATAAATACTTGAAGTAAAATTACCCCACTCCTTCGATAGTGCATTTAGTACAACTGTAGTCATTTCTCTATCAGACATGACTTCACCCAGTTCTTGAAGTTGATCCCTAATTTCAGATATCCTCGTAAAGTATGAGGCTATTCCATCTTCCCTTGACATCTTTAGCTTGTAGAGTTCTTGCCTTAATGAGATGACTTCTCTAGCAATGCTTACGGAATACAATTCTACCTATTTGTCTTAAACTTCTTTTAAAGTTTTGAGTTTTGATACATATGGGATGAGGGAATCCTTGATGGATTCTATGAGAATCCTTTGAGCCCTAACCTTCCCTTTCATATATTTTGCAAGTGCTTGAGCATCTCCCTTTGCTGGTTTGGTGATATATCCTTTGATATGTTCCATAACCTCATTTTCAAGTTGATGCACATCTGTGATTTTCTTCCATGCAAGATAATTTGAAGCCCCAACCAATTTGTTGCTTTCCTTGCAAAAAGATATTTTGACAGATTCAGATGTGGACATAAATATACTTACTTGATATGATGCTCCTTCTCCTTGCTGCTTTCTTGATGTTGATGATGATATAGAGAATAGAAAACTTCTCCTTGATGAAGATAGTTTTCTTCAATAATGATCCTTGATCCCATAGAGAGGGAGGTCCCTTTGGATCCTTTGATGGTGGAGTCTTTGTTGATGAAGATCAATGATGACTTCTTGATGATGTCTTCAACGGTAGGGATCTTGTTTCAACGAGAGAGAGATCACCTTAGAATCTTGATGACAACGTTCTTGGTCTTGCTTGATGTATAAGACTTTTGACTTGAGTAGGGTCTTTGAGGTCTCTTGAGATGACTTGAGGATTCCAAGACTTCTTGTTGGTGTAGACTTTCTTTGATCTAGGGTTTTTATACTTTCTTTGTAGATCTTGACTTCAAGATGATCTCCTAGATTCACTATGATGCCTTCCTCGGGTTTTGATTCCTCGAGTGTCTCTTGATAAGATGCCCTTCCTTGACTTTGTCACCTTAGCTCTGATACCATGTTGAGAAATCTAGGGCATCGAGTTTAAAGTGATTTCTCTTCTATTGATAATTGCCTGTGAATGCTTTTTACTTCTTAGATTAAGATCTTCTTTTACTTGTGTTATTGTAGTGTTATTCTTCATCAAACAACTACCAATGCATAAACCATAAAGAGACAAGAGACAAAAAATATAGGCTATCTAACATACCCAGGTTCCTCATATCAACATCCCTGATAGAAAGAGTTCACCCATACCCTAGGACGAACGACACTACACCTACGGAACATTTGAGTTTTCCTACATGAACAACACATAGAGCACCTCACATGGCACCATACCCATAGACACACATGCTGGCCAAAGCCTCTCCCACTTGAGAGGAAACCCAAACAAATTCTTCTTCTTATAGAGACTTCAATTGATGAATACCAAGACCAAGCCCCTTGACTCTACAACCTCTTCAAGACCAAGTCAACTTTCTTCAAGTCAATGTTAACTCTTTGATTCAGCTGCAGATTCTTCTTCAATGCTTAGCCTTCACATCTCCAACTCAGATTTGAACTTTTCGGCCTCCTTGACTGTAGTCTTCGACCTACTGCAATAGACTCTTCTTTCTCTGACGTGTGAGAGATTAAGGATAAATTTTGTCCTTTACTTCTTTGCTTAACTAGAGAGGATCTCTATGTTAACTCGGCATGAAACATAGATAGTTTTCTTGCCTTAACTTAGATTCTCGAAGTTCTGCAATTTTGGCTGGAAGTTGAAGTTGCTGGAAAGTTGTTGGAAGTCGAGGTTGTTGGGGTTCAAATTTGCTTGAAAAGTTTTTGGGGTTGAAGTTGCTGGGAAAGTTGTTGGGGTCGAAGTTGTTGCTGGAAGGTCAAAGTTTGTTGTTGTACATTGCACAAGGAAAGCTCATTGAGAAGGAAGGTTGACTTGGTTTTGGAGGGGTCTTAGGTCTTAGAATTTGTCATTTGAAGTTTCTATAAGAAGAGAAGAATTCTTGTGGATTTTCCTCTCAAGAGGAGAGGTTTTGGATTTGGATGACAACCTACGTTTTGTGTCTCCTTGTCTCATTGATCTTCATTGTTTGGTAGATGTTTGATGATAAAGAACACTAATAATAATCAAGTGAAAGAAGAAGCTAATCAAGTTAAGTAAAATTACATGACAAGCAGTTATCGAAGTAAGAGAAATCATCTATTTAGTTGCCCCTATATTTCTTAACATGGCAACAGAGCTAAGGTGACAAAACAAGAAGAGGTAGCTTGAAGATCATCCATTTGAAAGAATGATGCATAAGGGCCGAGTAGACTAAGAAGCACTAAGGAGGAGTACTCATTTCAAGGATCACATCAACACTGGGTGAAGGAGACCTCAAGGACCCTACCTCCACTCAAAGAAAGGAGGACTACATATTTGATGCATCTTGAAGTCTTCATATTCTAAATTTCTACATCGAAAAGCATTGCCATCATCTTCAAAAAAATCAAGGTGATCTCCCTCTCATTGAAGCAAAGATCACATCTCAAACATCCTTGAAGAAGATCATCAAGGAAGCAACATCATCAAGAAAGCATCAAGTTGAAGATATCATCATCTAGGATCATCTTCACTTGACAAGTATCTTTATATCTATGTTTGAATCTACTATCAAAATGACTTCATTATGCAAGGAAAGCAATACACTGGTTGGGTTATCAAATTTCCTTACATGGAAGAAGAGGATAGTTTTGAGCCTCATAGAGAATGAAGTTATTGAATATGTAAAGTGCTCCATCACCAAGCCATCTCAAGAGAAAGTTGAAGCATTATCGAAGTATATGAAAGGGGAAATAAGGGCTCAAAGAATCCTCATCGAATCAATCAAGGATTCCCTCATTCCTTATGTAGCAAAGTTGGAAAAATCAAGGATATCTATGAGAAGTTGGTAGAGTTGTTTTTTGTAAGTACTGCAAGAGAAGTCATATCATTGAGAACCGAATTATATAAAATGAAGGTATCAAAGGAAGAAGGGATAACCTCATACCTTATGAGGGTGTCACAAATAAGAGATTAACTACGAGAATTAGGAGAAATAATGTTCGATAAAGAAATGACCACTGTTGTGCTCATGCACTACCTGATGAATGGGCAACTTTTTATCAAGTATCTATGGAAAGAAGAAAGCCACTCCATTAAGTAAACTTTGGTCATTATGTAAGATTGAAGAAACTAGGTTGAAGGAAAAAAGCGATGTTGGATCAAATGAACAAGATCAAGCATATGTTGCCATGACTAGGAGAAAATGGAAGTTTGGAAAGTTTGATCCTTCGAAAAAGAAGAAGATCGATATGTCAAAGATATAATGTTATGAGTGTAATGAATATGGGGACTTTAAAAGGAATTGTCCTAAACTCAAGAAGGACAACAAGAAGAGAAAGGAAAGAAATGAAGCCCATGTTACCAAAGAAGTGGAAGAATCGGAAAAGAAGAAATCAAAGGAGGAGGAAGTGAAAGATCTCTACTATGACTGAGATAATCTCCTTCATTTAGTTCTTGTTAGTGATAAAAAGCATCACAAGTATGATAGGATGCATGATAGCAAGATAGAGATGACATCATCATAGAAGCATGGAAGGATAGCTGAAGTAGAAAGTCTACATGGTTGTAGCAGTCATCATGATAGAAATAACATCTCCATTGGAAACATTTAAGGACAACCGAAGTAGAAGTATATATGGTTGGAAGAAAGTCATCTAGCGGGATAGAAGATAAAGAAATCATCATACATTATCATCATTAGGAAGGAGCATTTGTAGAATAAGGATCATTAAGATCTTCCATTGGAATCATTGTTAGAAGATTCACCTCTACTTAATAAGAAGCAAGTGTCTCACAAATGGTTTACATTCCACCTTGTGTGGGATCCATTGTTTAAGGAGGAGGATGGTATGGTGGCAAAGGAGTGCAACATGTCAAGTACGTTGAAGTACTTTCATCTTCAAGAAAGGAAAGGACGCTGTTGAAGGAAGTCTAGATGATTACATCAAGGAAGAGGTATATATATATTTGGTAATAGATAAATAAAGTCATGTCATCATATAGTTATAGATAGAATGGTTGAATGCTCTATCTCATGAGCATGATCGCAAAAGAAGGATATCTTCCATTAGAATGATGCATGAAGGCATTTAGACTATGTGCCTTGAACTCTTCTACATATTGATAAGATGAAATCAACATAATATAACCGCATATGGAATATGAGGTGGTCGACAATCATGGTTCCTATGTTGAAAGAACCATGTAAAGAAGATCCCGAGGAAAGCAATATGTGAAGAAAAGGAAGAAGAGTTCGTGAAAGATGCAACTATAGTGACCTAAGATAAAATAAGTGATCAATGTTCAATAACTAGAAGAATTAGCTATGACATCTCCATGGAAGAAGAAGGTATGAAGACCTTGATATGTGTACTGCAAAATAATAATCTTGGTAATGAATGTCTTGGAGATGGATTGATACATGTGTAGGATGTTGATGTTGCAAGAAGCTAATGTCATGATGAAAGGCCATCATAAAAAAGTAACGTTAATTTTTTATTTTTGAGAAATCATCTGGTTGGGCTGTAACAGGGCTACTGAAAGAGAGTTGTAGAAGTCACCTACAACTAGTACTCATGAGATTGGATGGAAGATTCTAAAAGGAACATGACTTGGAAGAGGTAGTTGTATGAAGAAAAGCCAGATGTGGACTAGAAGATCACTTTCCAATGAAGAGAAGGATGACATGACTATTGGTTCAACACTATGGTTTGTTGAAGGAAAAGTGATGGAGAAGATGGCCAATGCCCTACGATAAAGTGATGATGAAGAAGGCTCCATGATGAAGAAGATGAAGTTCATGACATGATGTCGAAAGAGAAGTCCTATAAGCAACTGATAGTACCATGATCCCCACCAAAGAGCAGATAACTACTATTAGAAACAAGTCCCTAGTTGAGAGGGAGCTTGGGAAAGTCCCTTGCTAAAGAGGGTGCTTGGGAATATTCTTTTTATAGGAATGTGTAGATCATCCATAGTTGAGAGGGAGAGATAGACACATCATTCTTGTCTTCATGTTATGAAGAAATAATGGAGGATTGGATAAGCATCTGAGATTGATTACGATACTCTTTGAGGATGTGGTAGTACATCCAATAGACAAGAGTAGTCGAAGAGGAAATTCCTTGAGGACGTGTTATTCCAAGGTAGGAATGGTCCTACAAGGACATACCTTGTGAACATTTGGATGGGGTATGTGCCTTAAGAGACAGTGATGATGATGTCTATCAGTCATTGTCTCATCAACATTGTGCTCTGATCTTGTGGAGAGATAGAATTGTTAGTCAAGGCCTTGCTATGTGACAACGCTGGTTGGTATGATGAGATGCACTAATATAAGCTGAGAAAATAACTTATAAGATGGCTTACCATTTTGATTCTTCTCGTCATAATTCTCCAGTATGAGAATGTCCAAGTACCATGTATGGATTATGAATACCTCCCTAGTTAAGAGGGAGTTGTCATGTCCCTTCTCAAATGTATTAGTCACATGGTGCAACTACACATTTTTGGCTTAGGAGGAGGACTGCACACGCAGACTTAGGAACTATAGGGGAATTCAACTTTATTTTTGTAGTTAGTGAAATGTCAGGGCCACCCACATGAGAAATTTGAACGTGGCCATTGCATGAGCTTGGAGGGAATCGAATTAGTGGAAGGAGGGGCCCGCATGAGATTAAGGGGGCCCAAGGTGATAAAAGGAGGAGCTCTCATTTTGCAGGATCTTGGTCATTTTACAAACATACTTACCTTTGTATGCTCTACTGCTTAGCGAGTCTACCGACTATTTAGCCACGGATCTTCCGCAGGGGAGATTCAACCTCTACTAAGGGGCACTATCCATGCCCGCCATAGGGTGGCTGTTCCACAGAGATTTCAGGTGTTCTAGCATTAACACACACTTCATCCAGCCACGCAGAGGAGGATACTACGTATTTTCTGGGAGCTGGAAACGCTGTTGGTTCAGGACAATTTTGTTGAGTTTTGTAGCCAGCCAGTTAGGGGTTATCGCAGTACGAATTTCTAGGTAGAGGAATTGCATAGAGGCCTCTGGTAGCAAACTCGTGGTGCTTGGGTGAGCAGTCATTCGGGCCAAGGATCATCCGCGGAGCAAGGAGTTAGTCATCACAGGTGAACCCAACATTTTAGAGGTGTTTTCAGAGGGATTTGCAGGCTCTTTCCTGGAAGTCGAATTTGGCAGCAGCAGTTGGGGAGAGGCTCCAAGGAGGACGAAAATCCAGAGTCAAAACCAGAGAAATTCCCTTCTGGGTTTTTCTAGGTTTCGTCCAAGGAGTCTAAGGTTGAAAGGATATAATTTTCTGGGTGATTTTGGGTCACATTCCAGTAGGTCAAAGTTTAGTGGGACAATAGTTTTATTGGGACAACGCAGTGCAGAGTGGTGCAACAACTGGGCAGCCTTCAGCTCAGCTATTCCATCACCTGGGTTTGGTCCAGCTTGTCCTTGAGACAAGGCCAAGTGCACCATCTCATTTATATTGTACCTATGCTCTCAGATTTTATAATATATGGCTCAACAGTTCCAGATTTACAGTGTTTTAGGGATGTATAATGCATGTTTTTAATTTTATGTTGCTGCACTGTTTATTTGTTTAAAATATCACTCATATTCCTACTTAGGAACATTACAGGAGTGTTGAAATGTGTAACTAGGTTCGGTCTTCATAATGTCTATTGTAATCATGACTTTATATATTTGACGAAAAGATGAATTTATTATTTTCATTCTTGATGCATGGGTTTCATGTTGAAGGTAAATTTATTTGTAGGTCAAGCACCTATTGAGTGCTTCTAGGTTTGTCATAGAATTATGAAGTCAAAAGAGCCATTGTCATACATGTAAGACCCCTTTGGGCATCTTGTATTATGTAAAATAAATTTATTTGTGTTATAAAAGACCCTCCAAGACCTTGTCAATGAGCTGCAACAAGTCAGCCTACATGAAAGATCAAGTTGGCCTCATGGAGGAAATTCATACCCCTGGAAATCCTATATATAAGAGGCATTCAACCTCATTTGAAGCACATATCTAAGACATACAAAGAAGCAAGAAAAAGAGTTCGATCTTAAAAGGAAGAAGTCCTAAGGCAAGTGAAATTCAAGAAGGAAGCTAGAGTCGAGTTTTTGAGTCTCTCTCTCTCTTAAGTTCAACGAAATTTCGAAGTCGCTGGAAGTCGAAGTGATTGGGGTTGAAGTCGTTGGGGTCGAAGTTGTTGCTGGAAGGTCAAAGTTTGTTGTTGTAAGCTGTGCAAGGAAAGCTCATTAAGAAGAAATGTTGACTTGGTCTTGGAGGGGTCTTTGTCAAGGGTCTTAGGTCTTGGAATTTATCATTTGGAGATTTGATAAGAAGAGAAGAATTCTTGTGTGTTTTCCTCTCAAGAGGAGACATTTTGGCCCTTACTGACAACCTACATTTTGTGTCTCCTTGTCTCCTCTCACTGATCTTCATTGTTTGGTAGTTTTTGATGATAAATAACACTAATAATAATCAAGTGAAAGGAGAAGCTAATCAAGCTAAGTAAAATACACATTAGAGGAAATTTGATCTTAAAAATGGCCTCCTAAGGAAAAATAATAAAACAATAGTTAAAATAGTAAAATAAGAGTTATAAATTTTGGAGGGAAAAAAAGAAAACTACTTTTTTTAATTATATTTTTGGCTTATCTCCTTTTAGGTTTACTCAAATTTTAAGTGTAGACATTTGTTGGATGTAGAATTAAATTCCACATCCAACGAGTACCCATTATGCATACTTTTGAGAAGACCCACATTGATAAAAAATGAAGATACATTAAGAAAATGTGTTATCTTAAATTTTAATCAATGTGGGTCTTCTCAAAAGTATGCATAATGGGTACTCGTTGGATGTGGAATTTAATTCTGCATCCAACTATTGTCTACACTTGAAATTTGAGTAAACTTATAAGGAGATAAGTAAAAAATGCAACCAAAAAAATAGCTTTTCTTATTTTCCCTTCAAAATATTTACATCTACCTCTTTTTAAATTTAAAGAATTTTGATTGGTTTACACCTTATGACATGGAAATTAGATGAAAATTTCATGGGTACTTTTAAGCCAAAATTTCCTCTAATGTCACAAGCAATTATCAGAGTAAGAGAAATCATCTATTTAGCTACCCGTAGATTTCTCAACAGATTGCCCACCTTCAAACATATGCTGTCGACAAACAAGCGAGGGGACATATGTTTGATTCAGGGAGAAGAGATCAAATGATACAATATATCAACGACATCGGTGGCTGTTAGGGGCTGCTGGATGCTGTCTGAACCAGTGTTTTAAAAAACAATTGAGCCGGCTTAGCCAGACCCCTGGCCTGTCCGGTTCGGCAGAAAAAATGACCCAGTCGCTGGTTTGTTACCGAAAGCCGGTCACCGACTCGTCCGGTTCGGTAACAAACTAGCCGGCTCGGCTGAGCCCGAGTTAAACTGGCCGGTTCGGCCAACCACACCCAAACACGCCCAACCAACCGTTTTAGGGGGAAAATCGGACCCCTAGATTCTAATTGGGTTTAAGCCTATAAAAGCTACCCAACCCCCTCACATTTCCTCACAACGATCTCATTACATTTGTGTGAGAATTTGTGAGGACTTAGTGAAGAGTTGTGGAGTTTGTTTTTGGAGTAGAAGTGAGGAGTCTTGGGCAATCATTGGAGCAGCAGTGAGGAGCTTCTTGGGCAGCCATTGGAGCAATATTGAGGAGGCTGTTTGTGCCTAGAGGTTTTTTTTTCACTTCTAAAATCTGTTTTTGCGTTTTTTTTTTTTTTTTTTGCGAATCTGGAAATTGAAAAGAGTTTTTTTTGTAAAAGAAATGAACATTGAAGCAATGTTTTTTGTTTTGTTTTCATTTTCAGATTTTTTTCCTTTCATTTCCAAGTCCAAATATCAGAAAATGGCTCCTAGAGTGAAAGATGCTGCTTGGGCATATGCTGGAACGATTGATAATAAAATGCATTGCAAATTTTGTCATAGAAAAATTAAGGAGGGTGGAGGGGGCATTCATAGGTTGAAACAACACTTGGCTGTTATTAGAGGCCAAATTACTCCATGTGAAGCACCATCAGCACAAATTGGGGAGATTAGGAAGGAGTTGCTATATAACTTTGAGAAGTTTGAGCAAGAAAAAGCTAGGCAAAAAGAAATAAAGGTTGAAATTGCGAGGAAGAAGAGTATACAACAAATGATGGCTGCCAACCCCAATTTTGATTATGAGGGCTCTTCATCTATCCCTCGCATTGATGCATCCAACCCCTTTCGTTATGTTCCTCCTTCATTGTAGTCTATTCAAGGGTAAGGGTAAAATGAAAAGGAGATGTGATATCAAAGGTTATTTCACACCCTCCTCTCCATCAAATGCACATGGTCCTCAAGCTAGTAGAAGTCATATGTAGCCCACTTTAGATGACCATTGGAAGAAATAATTGAGAGAGACTACCTGTGATTACATAGCTAGATGGTGGTATGATTCTAATATCCCCCTCAATGCTTTTCGTTCAGTATATTATGAACCTATGTTTGATGCCATATTTGCTATTGGAGAGGGCTTCAAAGGCCCTACTATGCATGAGTTAAGGGGATCTCTTTTGCGAAAAGAAGTTTCCTCCATTGATGAATATATGAAAGATTTCAAAAGCTCATGGGCAAAAACAGGATGTACCATCCTGTCAGATGGATGCACTGATTAAAGGAACCGTACCATCATAAATTTTCTTATCTTTGCCCACAGGGAACCATGTTTGTAAAATCAGTTGATGCATCTGATAGGCTGAAAGATGCACACTTGTTGTTTCAGCTTTTGGATGAGGTTGTTGAAGAGGTGGGGTTGACTAATGTTGTTCAAATCATCATAGATAATGCCTCTAACTATGTTCTTGCTGCTAAAATGTTAGAGGAAAAACATAAAACCATCTTTTGGACCCCATGTGCTGCACATTGCATAGACCTCATGCTTGAGGATATTGGCAAAATAGATTGGGTCAAGAACACTATAGAGCATGCCAAAAGCATAAAAAAGTATATGTACAATCACTCATGGATTTTGAGCCTGATGAGGAATCACACAAGGGGCAGGGATATTATTAGGCTTGCCATCACTAGATTTGCAACTCATTTTTTGACATTGCAACCTATGCTCTCCCAACATAGAAACTTGCAAAGGGTGTTTTCCAGTGATGAATGGAATGAATGCCAATGGTCTCGCAAATAGGATGGCAAAGATGTGAAAAAGAAAGTTAACGACGAAATATTTTGGAAAAAGGCATTAGAGATTGTGAAGGTTGCTGAGCCACTAGTTAAGGTGTTGCGGCTGGTGGATGGTGAAAGATTGGCTATGGGCTTCATTTATGAGGCTATGAATCAAGCAAAGGAGCAAATCAAGACAATATACAAGGATAGAGTGGCTAAGTATGGGCCCAATTGGGCAATCATTGATGAAAAATGGAACAATCAACTCCATCGCCCTATACATGCAACTGGGTTTTTTTCTGAACCCAAGGTATCATTATAAAGCTTTGGAGGTAGAAGCTTTGACTGGGGAGGTAGAGATGGATTGATTGACTACATTGACCGCATGATCCCTAAGGAGAGTGATCAGCTGGAGATACACCGACAAATCACTTGTTTCAGTAGAGCCACATGTACCTTTGGCAATAACCTAGCAAGGATTGCAAGGGGATGAGCGAGGTAAACAAACAATTTCAATTTTCAAATTCTTATTTTGTTAAATTGTTTATAATTTGAAAGTTGGATATAATTTGTTGAGCTAACTCATTACACAACTATGTTTTTTGCAGCGCAATGGTGGGAGGCATTTGGTAGCCATTGTGTAACGAATAAAATATATATAAATAATGTAAAATAATATAAATGATAATAAGCATAAATAATTATTAATTAAATAGTAATTAGGTTGAAGAGGCATGTCTAGTTGAGACATGACTCTTCATGAAGAGACACTTGCCTGATATATAAGCAAGCCTCTCGTTCTCATTGTAAATCATTCTTATTCTTATTCATATATTTAATATAATATTTATATCCTCAATGGATAACTTCATATTCCAAGTCTTTTGGAGTAATTAATCTATCGAAGGAACTTTGTTCGCTTCATTTGGTATCAGAGGAGTTCCGTCCTCTAGGTTGTTTAACCGTTGCACAAAGTTCGTTCTCGGATCCAAGTCTTTGGCTATCGACTCTTAGTCAAATTTATTGCTGTTGCAGTTCAAGCGTTTCGCTAAATATTTGGGTTTTCTCCGTCTCTACTACCAGGCCTTTGGCTATATAATATATATATATATATATATATAACAAAAATAATAATAAAGATTATTAATTTAAAAAAAAAGTCATACAAAAAAAAGAGATTAAAAAATATAGAAAAATCAAAAATTAAAAAAAAATGAAAATAAAAAAATAAAATAAGTGCATAATAAAGATAAGAGGGAATCTTTCCAAGTATATTAAAACTTTTTACGTGGAGAAGCCCTTGGTTTTAAAAACAACCCATGGTATTTTAAAAAGTAAAAAAAAAAAACAAAAAACAAAAGGAATATGTTTTACTTTTTATGTGGAGAACATTTTAACGGAGGTTTTAAAAACAACCCATGGTAATAGCCCATGGTATTTTAACATCGTGACCGTGTCATATGAAAAGGCGTGACCTTTATATTTATTAAGTGGGGTGACATTAAAAGTTTATCAATGAAGTAATTAAGTATATAAAGAAAAGGGACCAATTTATTATTAAAAAAAAGTAGTGAAACTATTATTATTATAAGATAATAAAGTTATTCTGAAAAGGAGTCTTAATATAAAGAAATACATACATATATAGAGGGAAACAATATAAAGGAGTATTTTTTTTTAATAAAAGGGTATTCAAGTTTTTAACAATCCACATTAAAGGAGAATATTTGAAAAATATATATAGAAGAAATAAGTGATATTTTATAATAAAAATAGCTCCAGTTGACATATTGTTTACGTAAAAACATCAAGGCAAAAATGGAGACTAGTAATGAAAGGTTTCCTGAAACTTTTAGTACATTTGTTTACACATTATTTAAAATCAAAGGATCACTCGCAGGAAAAGACATCATAATCTCTATCAGTCCTACTGAAAGAAGTAATTATGTTAGTCCTAAATGTGCTAACCAATTGGTGATTCCTGAATCAAATATAGTTGAAACAAATTGTTCTGACATATGTGATAAACAATACGACATAAGCAATCTACACCTAAGTATTGGAGATTACACTTTTACCTCGCAATTCACCGTGAAAACGTTATTTCTTAACGATAGTGATATTGTTTTGGGCTTACCCTGGATGGAAACTCTAGGTTCCTTTATTCTAAATACAAAGAAGAAGTTTTTAACATTTTCTTACAAGAAGAAGAAAATAATGCTCCAAGATTTTACACTAAAACCAAATTAAGTAACACCGGAAGATACCTCAGATATTTCAAAAGTAATGTCTCAAGAAGGTAAAAAGGTATTACAAAATATACAAAAAGAAATTGACAAAATCAATGTTGACAAAAATGAAGAAGTTTCTTGATTTAAAAACCATGGTGAAAAATTGCTAACGCAAATTAAGAAACTTAAGAAGGATAAGAAGTCATTAGAAAACTAGGTACAACAACTTATCAAGAAGGAAGCATCAAATGTAGGAATTCAAGTTGATGACAAAATAACAAATACCGATTCAGTGAATGTCACAACTCAGGAAGAAGACAAGCAAGTTGAAGAAAAGACGCGCGTGGATGTTGCAATTCAAACAATGAACATCCCCAGTGAATGTTTCATAACCAAGTCAACAACATCTTCGCCAGAAGAAAATATAAAAATTGCCTCATGCCCAGTAAGGAGAAATCAAACCAAAAAAGTTCCATATCAGCATCCGAATCATGAGAATAGACGAATCAACCATGCTACATATTTGAACCATTCAGAACCAAAACAACAAACTGATGTTCCAGATAATAGTGATGTAATCTCAATCCACTCTTATGCTAACAAGTCGTTACAAAATTCCAGTGATCAGAATGCTATACAGAAGATTAATCTGGGGTGGTCTGATCCCTTCTCAGTGTGACAATTTTGTTTGTCACTAAGAAGATCATATCAGCTTGTATCGACGAAGATGACTGTTTCAAGACAGAAAGATGTTCGAAGCTGAAAAAGAGATCAAGCCTTTTGTCATCGACAAGTTTTGAGGACAAAGCTTTTTGAGGAAGGAGGCAATGTAAAGAATAAAATATATTTAAATAATGTAATAATATAAATGATAATAAGCATAAATAATTATTAATTAAATAGTAATTAGGTTGAAGAGGCATGTCTAATTGAGACATGACTCTTCATGAAGAGACACTTGCCTGATATATAAGCAAGCCTCTCGTTCTCATTGTAAATCATTCTTATTCTTATTCATATATTTATTATAATATTTATATGCTCAATGGATAATTTCATATTCCAAGTCTTTTGGAGTAATTAATCCAACGAAGGAACTTTGTTCGCTTCGCATTGTGCTCAATTGCAGAAGTTTGCAATCCGTATTTTGAGTCAAACTTGTAGTGCTACTGGGTGTGGGCGCAATTGGTCTGCCTTTTAGAGGATTCACACGAAGAAGAGAAACCGTTTGAAACAAAAATGGTTAAATGATTTAGTCTATGTCCAATACAACCTCCGACTAAGACACGACCAATTGCTAAACAAAAGAACTGATACAGATCCCATTGTGTTGGAAGATATTGATCAAGCATCACATTGGGTAGTCGAGAGTCATGCAACAGAGTTTGTTTCTGACGAATATTTTGGTATTGATTTGGATTTATAAATAGAGGCATTAGTTGAAGTTGCTGCAAAACATAATGTTCAGTTGAATGCAGATCCACTTGTATAAGGGCGAACCCCAAGTCCTCTGTTGCAGGCACTTCCTCTACTTAGCCATGACGGAAGCGCATATCTCGTCTATCTCAGCATGCAGTTGCTTTGCCTGCTGGTGCTACTACTTCTACAGTTGCAGTTGGAGATGGTGATGAGGAGGAGCCATGGATTTCCCTGTCTAACTCTGATTTAGAGTCTGAGCCAGATGATGTTGGCTTCTCTAGCAGTAGCCAGTAGCACTGGTGACTAGTGATATTTTACAGTTTACTTTTGTTGTAGAGGCCATTTAGAGCCTCCCTGGTTTTGTGTTTTTGTTTTGATCTCTATATCATGTATGTATTGGACAATGCACTAGGTGCCATTTTGATATAATGGATATATTCATGAGCCTACTTTGATCATATGTTGTCTTCTCTATATTCTAATGCTTTGTGTTTGGAAACATGAAGGGAAATCTTTAAAATTATGTTTTTTCATAAAAAAACAAATATTTAATGTATTTTTACAATGACCGAGTCATTGAAATCAAACCGGCCAAGTTGATACCAAGTCGGAGTCGGAGTCGGAGCCGACCGTCGGCCGGTTCTGAACCTGAGTCGGAGTTTTAAAACATTGGTCTGAACAGATGTCTAGGAGAAAAATTCTCCTATGGGGTCACCCACTTTTGGTGGGTAACATGTCCCAAACATCAAGTGGTTCAACATGTCACAGCGTGCCTAGGACAATTCTGTGTGTTCACAGATTGATTTGACAAACATAAAGAAGCTAAGCGGGCAGATTTACAGCTGTAATAAATAGCTTTCAGATCTGATTTTTGTTGGGAAGTGTGCCCTAAGGGATGGAAACATTTATTTTCCTTGAAGTAAAGTTGTTCAGTATTTATTTTATTTGTCTGCTTAGTCTATTTGGTTGGACAGAAGTGAATTTATTGCTGTTGAAATTTGACAGGAAATAGATCTGGGGAATCTCAAGGTTGATGTGAAATTTCTGAATTTGCATTAAAAGCGACTCTAGGAAATTTGAACACACTTCATATTCTCCTGTCCTATTTATTGTGAGACCAGAGGGTGTTTCTACTATCTTTTCAGGGTTTCATAGAACTCTCTTTCCACCTTTTGTTTTTTGAACCAGAGATCCTGACCTTGTTTGTGATGGAGGCTTGCTAACTCAGATCTTCGGTTCTAGAAGCAACCCCCCCACCCACCCACACACACAAAAAAAAAGGAAAAAAGAAAAAAAGAAGAAGACTCTGCTGGATATCCTCCAGACGATAACAACTTTCTTCTTGGTGCTCCCATCTGAAAGGAAGATTAGCTGTAGACTGAGAGCAGCACCAGTTTTCCTTCCAGACCCATTAGACATCAAGAGCGCATATGTGCTCCACCAGTGAGTGGTTGTTTCTCCTGGAGATCCTTGTGGATATGTTGTTTTAGAGTTGGCGTTAGTTCACATCACACTAGCAGACAGTGGAGTTCCTCCAGACCTCAATTGTGGGTTGCCTCTTCCAGGCACTGACACATTTCAGTCTTCCAGTTCATCTAGTAAGTCATCTATTTGGAGTTTCTTCTTCAAGGCCTTGAATGTTAGGATAGATGCTCATACTGAGATTGTTGACTCAAGGGAGGGACATACCACTTGACCTCCCTCCTTGGTTGTGGGTACCAGCTCCAGTAGTGCATGCTCTTCTCTTCCTTGTACCCTTGTTCATAACATTTCCCCTAGAGTTTTGGATTCCAGCAGTATGCACGCAGTTGTATCTGTATTTGGCACTTCCTTTTTGCCTGTTTCATTTTCATCTTTGTTCTTAGGGCTTAGAACTTAGTGATTAAATCTGCTTTTCTCTTGCTTCCATAAGAGTGGCTTCTGCATTCCCACTTTGTATCAACACTGTTGTACTTGTGTTTCCCATTGACATACTTTTGTGGTCATTGGTTGGACAATGGACAATAATAAAATATTTTGTGTCTGTCAAATTGCTCATTAATGATGAAATTCACTATAAAGTTTAAACTAATTTCTTGTTAGAACTGTAAAAGCAGAGTTAACCTCAAAGTGCTGAGATCAACCATCTCTTATTCACACCAAATTTTTTTATGTTGATCTTTGATATTTTATGGATCCCATTTGCAAAATCATGGGAGCTTAATTTTTTCTCAAGTGTTTTGCAAACTGTGTAACACAATTTAAGAATTATGGCTAAAAGCTTACGATTATGTCTTAATTCCGAGTTCAGATAGTGGAAATAGTGGGATGTTATATAAATCGTAGGTAGTCAGAAGTCCATGAAATAACTCTTTTGGAGTGTGAGCATTCTGGTATTTTGGTTGGATTGATTGTAGGATATGGGTGGATTCTGAGAAGTTATGGGTGGATTTTGAGAAGTTTGGTCTTGGATCATTGATGTTCCTGGCATAAATATATTTTAGGGTTTACTCATTGGCATTATGAGCAAGGTAGTGTATGTATGGCACGGTGAGATTGTCAGTGTTCCACGGGGACTCACCCCCACCCCTAGGGGTCTAGTTTCCTAGCTCCCCTGCGCTCCGGGGACTTGGGGACGAGAAGGGGTCATTTCCCCACGCTCCCAAAAAACAGGGTACACAGGGGGACGTTTCCTTGTGTTGAGGGGTCGTTTTCGAAAAGGGGGTTGTGAGGGGTTGTGGGGGGTCGAGGGGGGACGTGGGGGGTCGAGTTGCTCGATTTTTTAAAATAAACTTTTGTTTATAATTAAAATTCAACATTAGTTTTAATACTTTAGGGTTTCAATTCGTTTTCTTATAAATTTAATTCATTATTTGCCCTGGCCCCTCTCTCCATTCACAAAACACTCCTAGTTCCTTTGCAACAGAGAGGAATTGGTCCACATATAGCTTCATCCACTCTATCAAGAGGAACAAGCTAACCTCTAAAAGAGCAAAGAAGTTAGTTGTTGTGCATAACGCCCTACATCTTGAGCGTAGGAAGACACCTGAGTATTTGAAGGGACTAGCAACACGATGGAATGTTGATCCAGAGGATGATGTACAGGTAGATATGGAGGAGAGAATTGATGAGAGACAAATGGGGTTGGTTGGTGTGCCACTTAGCATGTTTGAGAATGCTAGTGATTCAGATTCAGATGGTGATATGGTTGATCCTTATTTATTCATGCAGTAGCTAGATGCAGAGACTAGCAGGGCATTACCTTGAGGCTTGAGCAAAATTATGCTCGTTTATCTTTCAATATGTTGATGTTATTATGTTATTATGACTCTATAAAATTTTGACTCTTGATGTATCAGACTTGACTTTTATAATTTTATGTTAATATTCACTGTTCAGTATTCAATGTTCATAGTAGGAAGTGGAACATCAATATGGTTTAAACTTTAATCATAATGTATGACGTACGATTATAAATTAGAATTTTAAATTTATATGATATTAGATAATGATATTCATATCAATGATCATGCTTTGTAACTTTTCAATTCAAACCCAATTGTCATAGTGGACTCAATTTATAAATCATATTTTATATTTCTAAGCTTTTAAGACCTTGACGTCCCCCACGTTTCCTAAAAATTGGTGGGGAGCTTTTGCATAGGCCGCTCCCGCGTATCCTCGCTCCCTCGCCCCCTCATCCCGGAACCTTGGTGGAACATTGGAGATTGTTATGTTTGCTCAGTTGTTTTCTGGGTTGAAAGCAAACTCACGAGGTCATGGCAGTTGTCCAAAATTCAGCGTGAAGGATGAAATAAAAACAGACATGTCTTGTTAGATGATTACTAACTAACACAGACTCTGGTTGATATTTGAAGTCTGGTCAATTTTGCATTTTGATTAAAATTCTGTCCCATTGCAAATTTTACTCCTTTGTGCAATATTGATTATATCAACTTATCAAATTGTTCTCTTACTTTTGGAGGAAAGCAATTGCATGATAATAAAATAAAATAAGTATACTATTTATTCCACCTGTACATGTTATAACTCATTCATTGTCTGCAGTTATTGCTGCAGTTCTGTTTTGTAGTATAGCATCTAGAACAATTTCTATCTCATGCCTGATGCTAGTGTTTTCCCATTAATAAACTTTAATGTGGTTATTTTGTGTTCTTTCACATATTGGGGTAGTCTCTTTTAAAGAAGCTTTTAAAATGCATGGGTGGGGCGGTCTCTTTTAAGAAAGCTTTTAAAATGCATGGGTATATTTTACGATAACAGGGCTGCAATCGTAAAGTCATTGGAGCAGTTGTATGCTCTTGGAGCTTTGACAGATGAAGGCAAACTATCAGACCCTGTTGGTTTGCAAATGGCTCGATTGCCTTTAGAGCCTTTTTATGCAAAAGCGATCCTTGTGTCTTGTTCGTTCAACTGTTCAGAAGAAATGCTAATAGCAGTTGCTATGCTTTCGGTTGAGTCTATATTTTATACTCCTCGTGAAAAGATGAAAGAGGTAAAAGTTATAAGTGAATGTTCTACCCAGTTATTTTTCCGATCTGATGAGAATTGAAAGTATGTTAGGTACAACTAGAATTAGAAGTACATAATTATTTTACAATGGAATAACCTAATTTTATCTTAAGGCAAGAGCAGCTAGGCAACGCTTTTGCAGTCCAGATGGAGATCATATCACCATGGTGAATGCATATAAAGCTTGTTTAGAGGAATTGCAGAAAAACAAGTCTACACTTGTGAGCAATTCCAAAATCAGTACACTGGACAAAAACATCCAAAAATGGTGCAAATCGAATTTTGTTAATAGCCGTTCATTCAGGCATGCTGTAAATATTCACAGGTAATGTTAATGTATTTTATGTATTGATTTACATTTTTTTACATTTAACATGATAAGCATTGCAGTTATAGATATAATGATAGTTTCTTCTCCATGTTTCAATTTTATCTTTAATATTTATCCTTTTTAGGCAAATACATGGATATGTGCAAACGATGGGGTTGCCCATAGTCTCATGTGGAGAAGATTGGATTCAATTTCGTAGATGCCTTGCTGCTTCCTTTTTCCTTAATGCAGCTTGTAAGCAACCTGATGGAACATATAGGTACATCTCTAAACTGAGCATTATATCTCTGTTTTAGTGTTCATTGAAAATTTTCCTTTTTATTTTGTCTTTTTATTTAATATAATTTTGTTTTCTTGCAGAGCTATGGAAAATGGCCAGCTAGTTTCAATTCATCCCTCATCTGTCTTGTTTGGCACAAAGCCAGACTGTGTCATTTTTAATGAATTAATTTGTACTAATCAGAATTATGTTCGCAATATTACACGAATAGATGCATTTTGGTTGGCGGAACTTGCTCCTCAGTTCTATGTAGCCAGAGATGCAATGCTGACTTCTGCACCCATTTGAAGCAGCAGAGTGTAGGATCTCAGAATTCTATGTGATGTTGATTTTTGTTTTGTTATGCTCTTCTAAAAATGGCATGAGTTCTCCTATCCCTTATGGACTTACACTGTACTATTTAAAAGTGGGGATGTATCAATTTATGCAATATTGGCATTCTTTCATTTAATTTGATGAGCCATACCTTGCCAAAGATCTTACTAGACATTGGGTAAAGTATTAGCCTTTGCTAAAAATATTAACCTCCTTTACTTATATATAGTTGAAATTGCTTCCTTCAAACTCAGTGGATGCATTACAACTGGCCTGAAGTGGTTGTGCCTTACAGTCTGCTTATGCGGGAGAAATGGCTTGAAGAGGGACAAACCACTATCACAAGCAATTCTATTCAGCTAAGCTGCTTTGATGAGTGCTATTCCATCAGAGTTACTTTTGACTTGCATCTGGCACCAGCTGTTTGTTTGCTTCTCCAGTGAATTGAGCCTTGGTGGGTGCCATGACATGCAACCATCTTCATTGGTGAATCATGACCTCATTTCCCACCAGATATATTTTGTATCATCGTTTTGCACAACGAGGCCAAGAAAGGAAAGTCATATCGTGTTGCAGCTTTTATTTCTTGTCTTTTAATCCTGAAAAGAAGTGAAAGCCCAAGGACGTGACTCCTGGAACAACATGTCGATGTTGATTATGTTATTGCAATGCTGTAGTTTTTGGCATGTTTGGAACATTTATAATTTTCTATATTAACACACTTATAATTTCAGAAATGGAAATCATCTGATCCCCAAGGGGAGCATTTTGTGAGAGTCCCAGAGACAACTCGAGAACCTTTTGATGTTGGATGCCACTTTTATATGTTAAATTGATGTTCGATGCCACTTTTATATGATAAATAAGATACATATTTTTTGTATGTAACCCTCATTTGACTATTAATATAACAAAGTATACATTGTTATAATACAAAAATTCACGTTGCTTATGTATCTGCCATATTGACTAGCAAAACTGTCAGAAGCTCAAAATAGTGAGTTGGCTTAAGCCAAACGTTAAAACATCAAGCAACAAAACTGAAATGACATGTTCCAAAGTCAATAGTGTCATATGTTATCAGTGTTTTAAAAATCGGCAGGTCTGAACCGGTAACCAGTCAAACTGGCCGGTTAACAAGCCCACCGGGTCAAACCGGCTTAAAAACCCGGTTTACCTCCTCATGTTGCCTTTTTTTGCCCTAACCAGTCCTAACTGGTCGGTTTAGGATAGAACCAGCCGGTTTATTGCCAGGGCAATTATAACCTCTACAAAATGCATTTTTGTGAGTTTTGAAGCTAGTTTGAGGGAAATTTGGGGTTGTTTTCATCCAAAAATACTCCGTCCAAGAAAAACATGGCTACCCTCTCATTTACTTGACACATCTCAACCCTAACAATGTTAGCAATTAATGGTAATGTTAAATTCTTAAAGTAAAAGTGGCATTTCCTTTAATTTTTATTTTCATTTCATTTAATCTTCATTTTCATCCTTTTACTTAATGAAAATGAAGATTAAAGGAAATGAAAATGAAAATGAAAGGAAATGCCACTTTTACTTAAATTTTTAACATTACCATGAAATGACTCAAGATGTTTGAGAGTGGTTTCGACCTCGTTGGATTTCATATGTAGAAACTAGAATTTTAGATTTTACTCAAAATTTAGTAGACTTAATGGTTTTCAAGATTTCATGGTTTAGGGGTTTGCAATGTTTCCATTTGATTCTATCATGCTCGAGGGTATGAGATTGGCATTTGATCAAGAGCATGAAGCTCTTTAAGAACCTTGATCGTTGTGGTATTGATTGTTGAACTTTGCTCATGTTGGTGGTACTGATTGTTGAACTCCTCTACCATGGCCTTAACAAGAATGCACCCTTCGCTGAAAGGAAAACAATTGGTTAGGCATGCTAAGCTTTTTCTACCACATTATAAGGTTGAGGAGATGAACCCTTCACTCAAACCAAAATCATTGGTTAGGCATGTTAAAGCTTTTCAATTTCTATCATGTTATAAGGTTGAGCAATCCAAGTTTGAAGACTTTGAGCTAGATAATGTTCATGTATCTCTTGTTGATGATGTTTATGTATTTCTAGTAGCATTGAATCAATGACGAGTTTCATGAGTGACCATGTTGATCAGTGATTTGTAGTTTTGATGTCTATTTTTGCTAATACTAAAGTTGTAGTGGAGTTTTAGGAGTCCTCAAACTCGGGGGCATATTATTTATGTAGCTGATGTTGATGATCTCTTGTCTAGTAGTGGTGATGAGTTTGATCATGATGAGGAGTGATCATGTTGTTGATCACTGATATGTAGACTTGTAGTAGTTCAGTGACCCCATAGCTTAGAGCATTGTTTTCGGACTCTAGAGGCCATTTAGAGCCTCATTGATTATGTATTTTGTTGCAAATATGTATTGCACTCGATGCCATTTTGATATATTCACCTTTACATGGTATATAGATGAGAAAATCTTGCATATTTTGTTTCAATTGGTTTGGAATCATGGTTTTAAATCTTAAAAATAGTTTTTTTCATTAAAAATTAATTATTTAATGTATTTTTTTTTAAACCGGTTTGTTTAGACCTAACTAGTCCTGGTTCGACCGGTTCTGGTTTGAAACCCGGTTGATTAGGTGGACTGGTCTGGTCACTGGTTCTGGTTTTTAAAACATTGAATGTTATAGGCTGAAACAGAAGCTAAACAACACTCCCTACAATAGAGGTGGCTCATCATAATCATTTAAGTCCACATACCAACTTTTGATAACATGGGGCTCCTTCAAAGGTGGATCCCTTCCATCGCCAAACCTCAAGGGGGCTAGGGTTGTCAGAGATATCTAACACTAGAGTTGGAAATTCCTTGACATGTGCACCAAGTGCCTGTAAATTGCATGCTTTCTCTCACAACTCTCAAACAAATTGATTGGCTCTGTACCAACAACTGGGATTGTGTGGAAGTGGGTTGAGAAGGTCCAAAGGGCTGTTGACTCATCATACATGGGGAACCCTCACAAATCTCCAGTAGCTATTGTAAACGTTCAATATCCATTCAAACTTTTAGATATTGCACAGTGATCTGCAAAGACAGACTTGTACAATCAACATGTTGTCATAACATGAGAGAGTATGGGAAGGCTCACTCACTATTATGAAATAAAACACCATTTTACCTTTTACAGAGAAAATAGAGAACTCTAGTATGCAAAAATAGCCAAGTTGAGTTAAACTCAATAGTCCAAGATAACCTATCCCCCAAGAGAGCAACTTTCCAAGAGATGAAAGTTGGGAAGTATCACTGATAGAGAACCTTCACCCAAGCCCACATAGATTTAGCTAGATTATTGAACCATAATATTTGTGTTTAGGATGCCAGGGTTGTGACATTGTGGGCATTGTAGGTTTGAGAATCCTAGCGATGATAATGTTTCTCCGATTGAAAACCCTCCTAGCGATGATAATGATTCTCCGATTGAAAGCCCTCCCATTATCAGAACTAGGTGAACATTGCTTTCTTTGGTTCTAATGTTGATTTCCATAGGGTTTATAGCTAAAAAAGCTAGGTCTTTTTCATTGATTTAATTCGCCAGGTGTTCAATCTATCCTCAAGTAGTGGCCTTGCACAACCATCTATAGTCCAACACAAGCTTCTCTTTCTAGTACCTCCACCAAACCCTTAGTCCTTGCAAGAACAACTTAAGAATAAGATGATCAGGGACTAGGCCTTGAATCATTTAATCCACAAATTCATCTGCGTTGTCCAACTTAAACATTTGCTTGATCTTTGGCAAGATTAGTGATGTTCAAGTTTGAGCATTAAAAATGATGTTCACTAACTCTAGGTGTTTTGGAATGATATTTGAGTAGAGAACTAGGTTGTCTAGACCAATAGTTTCCCTCATGCAGGAAGAGAAGAGACCGCTAGAGATTTTGAAGGAAAGCCCAGATCTAAGTGAGGGCTCCTTTCCTAAGAGGAAGGGATTGATGGCTTCCCAATTCCAAATACTCTTGTTGACACAAGTCCCAACAAACTAGACTTTGGTAGGGGGTGTGGGAAGTGGTCTATAAGGGATAACTATTGCTAACACCATTTTCGCAATGGGAGCCCTTGACTTACATAATGTCTCAGAAGGACCTTCTAGGTTTCATTCCCTTTAATGGCTTGGAGCACCCATTTTGCACACAAACTCCAAGCTTCAATCCTTGTCTTGATTATGCCCCAGCTCCCCACACCTCTTGGTGTTGAAAAATGTAACTAGGTTCAGTCTTCATAATTATCATTGTACTTGTATCAATATGTATTTCATGTAGAAGCAAAGGGAAGAAAAATAAAATTATTATTATTATTTTAGTCAAAGCATGTTCTTCATGCTTCTAGGGTATATTGAGTCAAGAAGAAAATGTCATTTGTTAGTCCCTTTTAGACAATTTGTAACAAAAAGAGAATTTATATTTTGAGTAAAAAAGAGTCATTTTTTCCCACAAGATCAAGTTGGCCATGCCTTGTCAAGTTGGCCTTGAAGAGGCCCTATTTGACCTCCTATATGGCTATAATAGGAAGAGACTTCAGCCTCATTGATCACCCACACACACTTCAATTTCTGTGCAAGAAAGGGAAAGGAGAAGAGCAAAGGCCAATAATAGAGAGAAGAATCTAAGGAAGGAAGAAAAAAATTGATTTTTGCTTGTCTTTGATCACATGTCGGAAGTTGTTGGGGTTAATATGCAAATTGCAGAGCTAAAATTTTGTTTTTGCGAAGGTGCTGGGGCAACTTTGCGAAGGTGCTAGAGCAACTTTGCGAAGTTGCAGGTCAGAAATTTTGACTTGAAGAGGTTTGACTAGCGTTGATTCTTGTTGACTTGGTTTGGTTGGAGATCCGCAGGAGGGTTGACTTGGTTTCTTGTGGAGGTCTTGGTCTTGGGTCTTGGATGTTTCACTTTTATCTAATTCGATAAGAGAAGTTGCTTGGGTTTTCCCCCTTGTGGAGTTTTGCCCTAACTTGGAGCCTGCATCTTGCATTCTTTGACTCTTGTGATCTTCATGTACTTTATGTTTTTGATAATTGCTTGATGAGGAAGATGTAATAAAGTAATAAAAGCCAACAAATAGTAACAAGTAATTATCAAGTAAGAGGAATCAACTCTAACTTACAAACATTGATTTCTCAACATGGTTTCAGAGCTAAGGTGAAGGAAGGATAGTTTGAAGATCAATTTTGTTGGCACTCTTATTGGATGACATTCTTAAAGAATTTATCTATTTTCAAACATTCTTGAAGCAATTATCTATCTTCTCTGTCCAATGGCAAGGTACATGAAGAAAGGCCTCAAGACTCTTAAGGGTCTCCTTGAATCTCTCAAAGGTTGCCTCATCAAGTTCATCTCCAAGCAATCTAAAGTAGTCATGGATAAAAGTTTTTATTCTGCTCTTACCGCTTCATTTGAAGGCAATAGTACATGGGTAATCGACATTGGAGCTTTAAGGCACATGACAGGGGAATGTGACCAACTCAAGGCTATCAAAAGGGAACTCTTCTCACTTAGTGGAACTTGGAGACAAGAATAACTACTTTGGTCAAAGGGATTGGATCTACATCTTTGGAATTGGAATTCAGTGGAAATATTCATTTCAACAATATACTCTATGCCCCAGGTTTGAAAAAGAACTTGCTTTTTGTTTCTTGCTTAGAGGATAAAGGAGATAGAGTGGCATTTGTTGATGTCAAAATTATTGTATGGGCTAAGGGATCTAGTATTGAAAATGCTAAGACTATTGGGATTTGTGAGGGGAGGCTGTATAGACTTCTGACTCCTCCTCCTCAAGCTCTAGTGTACTTAAATATCAACGCTTGTGAATTATGGTATGGAAGGTATGGTCACCTTCATTACAAGATATTGCTATCATTGAATCATATGGTTACTGATATCCCTGAACTGAAAGAAGAGCATGAAGGAGTCTATAAGGGATGTGCTCTTTGCAAGAATGTGAAGAAAGTTTTGCGAGCATTGACACAAGATCCAAGGAAATTTTGGATCTCATTCCGATGTTTGTGGACATATGACAGAGAATTCACTTGGAGGTCATCAATACTATGTAACGTTCACTGATGATCACTCTAGAAATACTTGGATATACCTTCTAAAGTCTAAATATGAAGTGTTTGAGAAATTTCAAGAGTTCAAAGCAGAAGTAGAAAATTTGACTGAAAGGAAGATCAAAACCCTAAAACTATATAATGGTAGAGAATATTCCTCAAGAGAACTTGTGGCTTTTTGCAAAGAAGCAATAATTAAAAGGGAGTTGTTACTTCCCTACAATCGTCAACAAAATGGTGTGGCTGAAAGGACGAATCGATCCATTGAAGAATGTATTAGAGCCATGTTACATGACCAAGGCCTTCCCACATTCTTATGGGGAGAAGCTTCTATAACAACAATATATATACAAAAATCAAAATTCTCATAGAATTTTTAATAACATTACATCGGAAGAAGCATTCACAAGAAATAAATCAAGCGCTGATTGTCTCTGAATTTTTGGATGTCTTGTATACATTCACATTCCTATTAATTTTAGCAACTGCGGTCAAATTCCACCATAGACAACTCAAATGACCAAGATAATGATTGCATTAGATTCCTCGTTTCAAGAGGACCAAAATCGACTTAATGATCACCCAGTTTGGTCAAGCAGAAGTTGAGTTATGAATTATTTTATTCATACATGTATTATGGAATGGGTTGACGCTAATCACGTGAGTAACTGCTTGGGTCACCCTTAACACCAAATGAATCCTCAGGATAACCTATAAATAGAAGAAACCTCAAGCTCATTTGGACACATTTGATCAAGCTATCTTCTCTTCTCTTTTGTCTTGGTTCGCACAGGTTCGGCGGAAGGAGTTCGCACAAGGGTTCGAAATCATAGGCGTGAGGTTCGCTCTGAGTTAGGGGTTTCTGATTTCTAGACACTGGCACAGAACAAGGCATTTTAGTCCCTAGACACTAGCACATAGTGGTTATGAGAGTGTCCAAAGAGCTTTGGATGTTAACACAGGGGCTTATGCGAGCGTCCAGGGCTTCAGAGGAAAATCTGGAGGTGTCGGTCCCTGGACGCTTGCACAGAGTGGTCTTGAGAGCGTCCAGGTTGTCCCGAATGCATGCACAATAACTTCAAGGGAGTGACCAAGGGTTTTTGAGACAGTTGGTCCCCAAACGCATGCACAAAATGGTATGGGAGCATCCAGGCTGCCTCAGTCGCTGGCGCACAGTTCATAGAGAGCGTCCAGGTCAGCTATAGTTGCTCACACAAATTCTCCTCCTTGCGTCCAAGACTCAAAAGATGATATTTCAATATTCTGACGTTTCTGCTCAATGACAACAGTTTTTAGCAGTGTTTGGCACAATGACAACAATATACAACAATTGACTTCAGTTTGTGATAGAACATTACAACCATGAGCATGAAGGTTTGATTTCTAGCATGATTATATCTATTTCATGGATATCATTATTGTTTTGCTGCATAGATAAAGTTATGGACCATTGCACTCTCTTTTGCTGCATCATTTGATGAAGATATAAGAAGAAGAAGATTTGCAAGGGTTTTCCCCACAATGGGTTTTGCCCCGGTCTTGGACAAATCTTGGTGTCTCTATGTGTGCATGCTTTTCTTCTACTGTTACTTTTATGTTCCACTGCATTGATGATGATGGCATTGTTCTTTATATATAATTGCATATGTTGATGAATAATGGTGTAGATCTGAATAATGTAATGATGATATGGGGTGAACTTAATGTATTGATGACGAAATGCAATTAACAAAGCAAAGAACAATGTAGCCCTATGAAAAATTAACATGGTATCAGAGTTGGGTTGCAGAAAAGTCATGGAGATCACCTCGATGATGACACGTTTGATGGAAGCAAGAAGAGGATGGTGGAGACCTAAAAGAATTCTTGGCTTTGAAGAAAACCCTAGGTAAGTTGGTTATTAGGATTTGATGGATTCTATGAGGTTAGGGAAAACCTTGGTTTATGGAATCTACATGAGCTATGTAACCTAGTATGGTCAATGTGAAGATGCTAAAGCACTTGACAAAGATTTGATGAAGCCCTAAATGGGATAATCCCTAGTAGACCTGGTTGGATACTTGAAGGCAACATTGGTATATGGACCATGGACATTGATGGCTCTTGAATATTGGTTCAAAAGGGAGAGAATCACCTCTCATTGAAGATAAGTATTTCTTACGATGTTTCTTACTTGTTAGACTTATAGATCTAATGATTATGTTAATTGCTTGTACTTCCTCCATATGTATTTGAGTATATGGATGTTTTTAACCTCCTTGATGAGTTGTGATGAGTAGTTGCTTCTCGAGGATAATTGTGAGATGCAAATCTGGAAAGAGATAAAAAGGTACTTATATGACAAAGTGCTTCTAGCAGGTGCACATGTATTTGAATACCACTAGGTATGCATGGTATGTTGTGTTTCAACGATTGGCTTGGTAAGCCCTAAGGTATGATGAGAATGTCTCTTTCTTTAATGGCTCAAACATGCGCAAGAAAGTGACTTGGATCTATGTTTCCTTTGATGAAAAGACGCACCTGGTATTAAACATTTTTGATCTTCTTGAATTATATGATGTTGGTACATTGATACCTTTGATGTTTGGCTAACGTCTATGATTTATCTGTTGGATATCTTGATCTTATAAAGAAGGCTAGTACCTTGAATCTTGCAAATGATACTCTTGATACTTGTCATGATAGATTTCATATAGAAGGATAGCTCATTGACTCTTATACATGTTGAAGTTTCTAAGTCCCCTAGTTAGAAACCCTCCATGCACTTTACTGATTTATTCTACCTCCTTGTTCCATTACTTAACAAGTTATTTACAATGTAAATACTGAAAATAAACACTAGTGCATGCTCAACATATTACAGAGAATTAACTGAAGGAAATAGAAACAAGCACACAAAATGACATCGTTATTTTTGGACTAATGTCCCCGGAAAAACCCAATGCGAGAAAACTAATGCAACTATCTGAGGGTTTTTTTATTAAGCAATTTCAGAGTACAATTTGGGTGCCAAATCCGGCTTACCCAATAGAGAATTCCCTTGGCAGTAGTACCTCTCAGTCTAAGACAAATGTCTCGGCTGAGACCCCGGATAAACCCTCAGGCAGCTCCTCAGCTTCAATTTGCCCCAGAAATCCCAACGTCTGCCTCTCTAGACTGCGTCAGCCTCTCTCTGCCCAACGTTGGCCTTGCGTCAGCCTCAAAAGGCCCTGCGTCAACCTACTGCGCAGCTCCTGGTTGCCTTTGCGTGGCCTTGCGTGAGCCCTGGCTGGTACCGCGTCACTCTCTCTGGCTCCTGCACTGATCTCCCGACACTATCTCTGCCTCTTTGTCTCTCTGTACTCACTGCCCCTCAGCTGCAACTCAGATCAATGATTCTATCTCTCTTAGCAAACCCCGCTCTAGAGAATAGAATGATTGATCATCTGGTGTGCTCTCTAAGTGACCCTCAAGCCTCCTCTTTACTTTTTTCGTTGACATATCAATGACTGAGATTAAGTCTCTAATCGATGGCTGAGATTAGATCTGGCTTGATCCATGTCTTTTGGACCATTCTAACACAGTGTTATATTAATCCACATTAATATTTTAATTTCACTAAGTTTAGACTTAGGGATTCCATTAAAAATATTAATTATTTTAATATCTCCTAAACTTTTTAGAATCTGCCGCAACCCTATCTGGTATTAGAGATTTCATGTGCCGCAACCTCTCCACCAAATTTCGTGGCTAGAGCACATCCAATGCTACCAGAAATCAACAATGCATGAGTCTGCTAGTAATGCTTGCGATAAGCATGATGAAAGCATATGGAAAGAATGGTTGACACTCTTGTTGTTTCGATAAAGCTTTATTGAATGATCTAATCTGATCTCATTGGTCCTGAAGAGCATGGTAACCTTGATGTGAGAAGTATAAGTGTAAGATTGATAAGTAGATCTCTTACTAACTATGGTCATGTCTTGACGACATACGGTTAAACTGAATGCCCTAACTTGGTGGAGTAACCTGATAGAAAGTATTATTGTGCTTATAATATCTAAGGTATGATGTTGCATCTATCTGCTGCTTTGAGTCTAACTTTTGATGAAATATTGATGTCATGATATTTATTGCCATGTATGTTTATGATCTAACAAATCTACTATTGATTGGCTCTAGTAGAGACAAGCTAATAACATGAATGAAGATGAATGATGCAAATCCCCAGTTAGAGGGAGAATCTCTTCTTAATGCTTATATTCATATTACTATTTGCATTCTGTATGATTTATGTGCATCTCACAGTATTGATCTACAATAGAGTCTCATATCTGAAGCCCATACAGAGATTAGGGTTTCTTCTCCCGACACAGTCACAGATATGGGAGATCTCGTCCCTGGACGCACACATGCTAAGGCCCAGAGAGTGTCCAAGCAACTAAAGACACTCCCATGCTAACCTGAAGGGAGTGTCCAAAGGTTTGATTACAATTGACCATCATCTGAATCTTTCTGAAGTTGTTTGAATTTTGAATCAAGATATTTTTGACATATACTATCTCTGTAATCTAATTCTTGAAGCTGTTGGGTTAAATTGTTGATCACATAATGAAGTATTGTGCATGAAACTAGATGGTCACCTAGAAGATGTAAGCTACATAGATGTGTTGCAGATGGCTAGATCTTCAAGTGGGAAAAGCTTGAATGTTTGCCATAACATGAACAGGCAGATTGAACTTGTGTTTGCAAGTGATCGGGACATACATATATGTCAGTATGTTTGTGCTATAAGAGGTTGGCATGATTTGGCTTATTGGTATATATGATCAATGTTTCATCATGATGCTTGACAATAACTTTGAATTGATGTCTGAGATATGCTTTCACTATAGAACTCCTTACGATAGCTAATTTGGACTTGACCTGATGTCTAATGATCTTATTAGATGATTGTTGATTTGCCTTGATATCTATGCTATGTGGACATAATGACTTATGTGGGTATGCAGAAAAATGATTTTGTATTGGCCTTCTCGTTCCTAGCACAATGTTTGAGGTACTAATAACTGTGATTCAACATGAAAATGAAACCTGCAAGACTCATCCATGGTGTATGCATTTGCACCTAGTGACATAAATGACTTGCCTTATGATTATGAGAATGACGTGATAAAGTTCGAATTGATAATGCATGGTTGATGACAAGTTGTTGGCACGATAATAAATTAAATCGAGATTTGATATGAGCACCACCTGTCTCCTTGTTGAAAGAATTGATATTGTAATAATGATGGCTTTGATATTGGTCGTAATCTGGGTTCTAAACTCTAATGAGCTGACTTTGTTGATATGATTTATGTAAGGCTGATTATGTTGGTTTAGCAAGACACTATGCTTAGAGCATTGCATGAAGCAAGCTCCCCGATCCAATATGTCTATATTTGACAATTATCTTATGAAGTCAGGATGATGAGTTTTAAGGTATCGCCTTGATATTGATTATGGTTTTGATTTTATAACCTGATGGTCTACTCTTGATAGGTGATGAGGCTCTGATGACCTAAATAAGAGGGAGATAGCTTATGAAGCTTGAAATGATGTATCATGGCATCATGAATCAATTTTTGGAATTTGGGAAAGAAATTCCATATTGCAAAACTATTGGAAAATGTTTTTGAATAATGAAAATGCAAATCCTTGGATACTCTAATTTGAAGTTCGAAGATGTTGTTGAACTTGACATGGCATCCGACAATTGATTGAAGCATTGATGTTCCGTTGTGAACATCCATCTGTATATGTATGATGTGCATAGAACTTGGATAAATTCATGATTGAGTTTCTTCACTCACATAGAGTTTCCACCAAGCATCCTTTGAAATATCTACATGAGATATTCTATTTTTGAGGTTGAGGTATTTCTCCTATGATATGTGATTGCATGGATGTATTGTTGATATTTGAGATCACTGTTGATAAGCACATTTGGATGCTGCTTTAGTATGAAATCTGCCATGATATCTTGGTCGAAAGGTCCATAGTACGATTGAGAATGAGTACGATGTTGCTAGAATGGCTACATGTGAGGCAGGATGAAGAAGCTCCTTAGAGAGTTGTCTGAGCATGATCTGGGTATGACATGGATACATTGTGAGCCGATTAGCTGAAAGTCCCATATTTATATTGGGGACCAATATACTCATAAATTGAGACAATGTAGTTGTTCAAAACAAGCTCAAGCCTGTGGTTGGCACCTCCTTGAGAGGGAGGATGATTATGGTATCCTTGTGATTTGTATGATTATATATGATCTGACATGATATTTGATTTGATATTATATATGAACATGAAACAACTGCTATTAAGACACATCGATGATGAGAGAAACGCTAATTGAGAACACTGAGCCAAACTCTTCCTCCTTATTTGAGCTCCGAGGGCGAGGAATTGAGATCGAGGGCTCCTGGAGTTGAGTGAAATCTGGACAATAGGGTGTTACCCCTATCTGTTACCCATACGGTTGGAGAATGATGCTCCCCTATCTTCATAAGGTCGGAGAACGCTTCTCTTGTTTGGTCTTTGCAGAGTATACCCCAGTTGGCATCATACCCGCAAGCAGGCCAACTTGTCAGGAATACCACTCCTCGCTTGGCCAACGAGTTGAGAGTGTACTTGGGGTGTACAACCCAAGTCGATTATGATGCAGGTGTTATGCCACATGAGTATTCAGGGCCATCGATGGGAAGATCATTAGGCAATATGATGGGTTGAAATAACTGTTAATTTTAAGTATGTTCTTTGCTGAGAGCAAATTTACTTCATTTTTGCATATTAGCTCAATATCAATTCCGGATTAGTAGTCACATTTAGCATGATAGTAGAATGCATATAGAAAATAAGAATAAATTGTAGAAGATAAGCCAAGACAAGAGGACACAAGATGTGACGCCGGCTAAGGACAAACCCCAATGTGGGGAAACCCTTGATC
This sequence comes from Pinus taeda, assembly GCA_000404065.3. Classification (NCBI taxonomy): domain Eukaryota; kingdom Viridiplantae; phylum Streptophyta; class Pinopsida; order Pinales; family Pinaceae; genus Pinus; species Pinus taeda. The sequence continues at coordinate 261,180 of APFE031122842.1, forward strand.
AATTCTTCTTATGTTCTTCAATAGATTAGCAGAGAGAGAGAGAGAGAGAGAGAGAGAGTATATACATTAGAAGTCAACATTTTGACTTGAAGAACTAAGAGCAGAGATCTTTAAGAAGATGACACATGAGGTAGCAGATCTGAACTCACGCGATTCCATCACCATGCTATACCCATCACTGTGCTACACCCATCACTGTGTTGCACCTGTGTTGCATCCATCACTAAGTTGCACCTCATTATCATGTTTCACCCATTGTATTATGCTGCACTTCATTATATTATGCTACACCCATCACTGTGTTGCATCCAATATGCTGCAACCATTTACAGTCAAAGCATACCAGCCTTCGTTGCTTGCTATGGCTTACATCCTAGCAGAGTAGCTAGGCTATAGTTGTATACTCCTTGAACAAGTCCAAACAAACCACTTTTACCTCAGTCCTCTAATATAGAGACAACTGCTCCAAACGTACCTAACCCATGCTTTAGAACAACAATGTTTAACACTTGCTTCTACTAGGCTTCCTTTGCAATGATAACAATATTTGAGACAATGAATTAGGGCTTCTTCAAGCTTGAGATTAGAGCCTCTTCTAGCCTCGTTACTACTGTGTATAGGGCTACTAAACTGAGTTGAAAACTCCCTTTTAGACCTACGACTAGTCTTCTTAGGACAACAGATTAGTGTCATTACTAGACCTGTGATAAGGGCTTTAGAACAACATCATAAAAAGCTTGTTTGCACTGCAGTTAGGGCTTGTTAATGGCCTCCCCTTGCTGCATCCAAACCCTTAATGAATGCCACCTAGGACAACATATTAGGGGTAAGGTTTCGCTGTAGTTAGATCTCCTTTAGGGCTCGGATAAGGATGCCTCCTTGCCTGTGTTAAAGTAGATTCCTTTGCCGTGTATAAGTGCCCCTTCTTGCTGCGTATATACCCTCATGGATTACAGCCTAAGGCAACCTTAAGTGTTGTAGCTAGGAGACTGCGTTTAGGGTTAGGGCAGCAACCAAATCTCTGTTTAGGACTCTTGCTTACTGGAGCTAGGGTAAGGATGGATCCCTTCCTTTAGGATTGCAGATGGGATCCTTTTAGGACAACAACGTTAAGGCTTCTTCCATGGCTGCGTTAGGCTTCTCCATTACAACATGATTTGATCTTCATTAGGTCAGTGTAGAGCCTTCTCTCCCATGACTGCGTTTGGGTTCCTTCCATGACTGCATTAGAGTCTAGGGCATCACTAGGTAGCATAGAGCCTAGAGAACTCCCTCTAAATCTCTCCTTCATCAAACCCAAAACAAAATGAAGAGAGAGATCACAAGAATGAGTGTGTCTAAATGAATTGAGGACTTCTTCTATTTATACTAAAACGTGGAGGACAAGAGGGGGTAATTTGGTTGCTGACCGACCTTGACGAATTGTCACGTAACACAAATAAATCCGTTTCTCCATGAATATATGATCTTTAGATCAATCGCACACCTCTTGACGAGAGGAATCCAAGAAAAATATCAACTGCCATAAATAAGTAGACCCACATGGAGTTTGGCCCTAGTTGCCAATTTTAACACCCCCTTTCAACTAGGGAGAATTGCATCTTCTAATCCATCTGCTAGTCCGTATTATCTTAGCTATCAGTGCCATGCACTGGTCTGCTCTGCTTTGTTGAACTATGAAGAAGAAGAAGTGATCGAGAATGTATCATACCATCCTCTATTGACTCGAAGTTAGTCCCATATAAAAGAGAGTGTCTCGTACCACTCTTATCTGAAATCAGTTCCAAATAAAGAGAGTGTATCATACCACTCTTACTTATTTGAAATCAATTCCAAATAAAGAGATTGTATCATACCACTCTTACTAATTTGAAATCAGTTCCAAAAGAGAGTGTGTTATATCACTCTCATTGACTTGAAGTTAGTTCCAATTGATCCTAGATCAATATCATCCTAGCACAGGGAGTACGGTAGTAACACGATGCGTCCATAGGTACTACTATGGTCCCTATCCTCATTTCCCTACTCATTGGCCAGATGAGAGGTACTTCCCATGAGTCCCAGATTGCATGGGTAGGATCTCTTAGTAGGAGAAGGATGAACCACTCATCCTACCTACATGTTGTGAGGGGTATCCCAGGGGAAGGCTGAACCACTCACCCTGTGCACAAAATATCACTAGGGGAAGGCGGAACCACTCACCCTTTGATTGTATCGTGGCAGGAGAAGGATGAACCACTCATCCTGCCTACATGGCAGACCACTAGGGGAAGGATGAACCACTCACCTTATGGTTGCTCATCGCTCCAAAAAGTTCCCCCAAGCCCTCCAGAGCTCCCAAAGCTCAATGTCCATATTATATTGGACCTTCAGGAGAGAATCTCTGCACGACTCCTAGTTGTTCTTGGAAAGTCAAGAATTTGACCTTTCTTAGGGGGTTCATTTGAATATCAACGACTTGCACATCAGTCCCAGAGTGATGGAGCCTTCTTGCTCCTCGTTGTACCACATCCCAGATAAATTGGTTCCTCATGTCTATATGCTTGGAGCGATCATAGAACACGAGATTCCTCATTAATTGAATCCCCCTCTGATTGTCACAGAAGATCACGATGGTATCCAACATGTGTCCAAACAACTCTAAAAAGAGATTCCACAACCAAGCAACTTCACATGAGGTCACACTTGTAGCTATGTATATAGCCTCAGTGGTGCTTAAAGAAACCGACTTCTGCTTCCTTCTCGTCTAGGATATCGATGCAGAACTCAAAGAGAACCAGCACCCAAAAGTGCTCTTGCGATCCTCCACACTACTTGCCTAAGAATAATCATGAAGCTTCATATTTCCGGCAGTGTATCTTAATCCATGAGAGATTGTGCCCCAAAGATATCTCAAATGATTCTTGGCATCAATCCAGTGAGGCTCAACCATATGTGAGCTCAACATGCTAATTGCAAAACATATATCTGAATGGGAGTTCACCAAGAACATCAATGCTAGTATGAGTTTATGAAAGTCATAGGCATTTCCAAAATCTGGTCCGACATCACTACCACATAACTTCCTAAACTTAGGCTTCATCGAGGTAGTCACAGGCTTGGAGTTCACCATTCCAAATCCGGAATCCAACTCCCTCTTACTTTTGCAAATGAGAGGGTCCGCACTTGTCAGAAAGAGGTCGTCCTCATAAGGTGCCAGTATGAGAGGTTTATCATCCACAACCTTCAAGCATTGGTTTGGATCGACTTCACTCCTAGTGAATCTCAACTTCATCAACTAGCTATCAATCCTCTCATATCAAGCCCAAGGTGTTTGCTCTAAATCACAGAGAGCATTCTTCAACCTGCATACATGAGATTCCTGATCATGAATCTCAAACTCCTCAGGTTGTTCCAAATATTTGGACTTGCTACATGAGGGGAATGGTCCCCTTGTAAGTTTTCCTTTGGTACATCTTGGACATGTACCTCCATGCTCTTCTTGAGTTCAAGCATTCGTGTCATCATCTGACTCACATCGGGTAGGGCCCCATAATGAGCAGACCTCTGGTGCTATAGAAGAGATGTGTCAACTGACATGGTCCCCATTGGACTTCCTACAACTTGATACAAATTGCCAACCTTGAACTTCAAGAGTAAAAACTTCTTTTTCAAATATATACCTTTCCATTGATGAATACCACCTTGAAACCTTTGACTTCCATTGGTGAAATGGACACCACGTTCTTCTTGAGATTAGGTACATAAAGAACTTCTTGTAAATGAATCGTGTTACCTTCATTCAATTGAGGGGTAACATTCCCTACACTTTTTTTTGGAATAGGTGGCATTGACTTCAAGAATAATCTCCATGATTGTTTCCTTCTCTATCAGATTAGAGTGCTTCCCTGTGTCTGTTGAAGTGCCTTGAAGCACCACTACCAATATACCACTTTTCCAACGTGTCTGGAGGAGAGGTAGTGAAGAGGGCCGATGTAAGGTGATACTAATATTGCTTATCTGAAACAACATTTGATTCTTCATACCTGAAGATCCTTGCTTCTTGAAGAGTCAGTCATTTCCCTGATGACTTGCATTCCTTTTTCCTTTTCCATTGTACTTGTCATTCCTTCAATCATTGAAGATGTCCTTGGAATGATTGTTATTATCATCAAGTGATGTGTCCCTTCTATCCAAACACTCCTTCGCATAATGGCCAAATTCATTGCACGCAAGGCATCTGCCTTTCCTTCCACCCTTGGTGTACTTGTTCTTTGTAGCTAGTGCATTTTATGGAGGCTCAGGGATTTTATCCTTCACTGAGGAACCCATTGAGACTTTTCGTCATTTTTAAATGCCTTCGGTGATTGCTCTTTCAATCTTGCTTGGGCTTTGTCTTCGCCTCACCTCTGATACCATGTTAATTTTAGGTATGTTCTATGCTGAGAGCAAATTTACTTCAATTTTCCATATTAGCTCAATATCAATTCCAGATTAGAAATCACATTTAGGATGATAGTAAAATGCAGATAGAACATAAGCATAAATCGCAGAAGACAAGCCAAGACAAGAGGACACAAGATGTGGTGCCAGCTCGGGACAAACCCCAATGTGGGGAAACCCTTGATCAATTCTTCTTATGCTCTTCAATAGATCAGTAGAGAGAGAGAGATAGTACATATACATCAGAAGTCAACATTTTGACTTGACAAAATAAAAGCAGAGATCTTCTTTAAGAGGATGACACATGAGGTAGTAGATCTGAACTCACATGATTCCATCACCATGCTGTACCCATCACTGTGTTGCACCCATCACTGTGTTGCACCAATGCTGCATCCATCACTGAGCTGCACCTCGTCATCATGCTGCACACATTGTATTATGATGCACTTCATTATATTATGCTGCACCCATCACTGTGTTGTATCCAATATGTTAGAACCATTTACACTCAATGCATACCAGCCTTAACTGCTTTCTATGGCTTACATCCTAGTAGAGAAACTAGGCTATAGTTGCAGACTCCTTCAACAAGTCCAAACAAACAATGTTTCCCTCAGTCCTCTAATATAGAGACAACTACTCCAAACGTACCTAACCAATGCTTTGGAACAACAGTCTTTAACACTTGCTGCTACTAGGCTTCCTTTGCAATGATAGCAATATTTGAGACAACAAATTAGAGCTTCTTCAAGCCTGAGATTAGGGTCTCTTCTAGGCCTCCTTACTATTGTGTATAGGGCTACTAAACTAAGTCTAAAACTCGCTTTTAGACCTGCGGCTAGTCTTCTTAGGACAACGAATTAATGTCATTACTGGACCTGTGATAAGGGCTTTAGAACAACATCATAAAACACTTGGTTTCACTGCGGTTAGGGCTTGTTAAGGGCCTCCCCTTGCTGCATCCAAATCCTTAATGAATGCGGCCTAGGAAAACATATTAGGGATAAAGTTTAGCTCTAGTTAGATATCCTTTAGGGCTCGGATAAAGGTGCCTCCTTGCCTGCATTAAAGCATCTTCCTTTGTTGTGTATAAGTGTCCCTTCTTGTTGCGTATATACCCTCATGGATTGCGGTCTAAGGAAACCTTAAGTGTTGTGGCTAGGAGACTGCGTTTAGGGTTGGTGCAACAACCAGATCTCTGTGTTTAGGACACTTTCTTACTGCGACTAGGGTAAGGATGGATCCCTTCCTTTATGATTTCAGATGGTAGCCTTTTAGGATAACGACGTTAAGGCTTCTTCCATGGCTGCGTTAGGCTTCTCCATGACAACGTGATTTGATCTTCATTAGGGCAACGTAGAGCCTTCTTTCCCATGACTACATTAGGGAAACACAAAGCCTAGAGCAATCCCTCTAGATCTCTCCTTCATCAAACCCAAAACAAAATGAAGAGCTAGATCACAAGAATGAGTGTGTACAAATGACTTGAGGACTTCTTCTATTTATACTAAAACGTGGAGGACAAGAGGGGGTAATTTGGTTGTTGGCAGACTTTGACAAATTGTCACATAACACAAATACATTCATATCTCCATGAATACTTATAAGAATTAGACGATCTTTAGATCAATCCTACACCTCTCAACAAGAGGAATCCAAGAAAAATATCATCTTCCATAAATAAGTAGACCCACATGGAGTTTGGCCCTAGCTTCCAATTTTAACAATAACCCTATGTGATTCTAGGTTGAGATTGAGCTCCCCGATGAGATCCTCGGGTTCAGATGTGCCCCAATGTGTGTTTGGATATCCTATTGCTAGATATGGGGTTGTAGATGTATAACTCCCCCTTGAGATTTCGGGTCGAGATGTGCTCCTCGACGTGTTTCCAGGTTGAGATGTGCTCCTTGATGATGTGCTCTCCGATGATGATCGATGATGATATTCTGGGTAGTAGCCCGCTGACAGATATTTTAGGTAGCACCATGATGGATAGAGGGTGGTAGCTTGAGTTCCCCTTTGGTAACAATTTTTTCTTCTTCTAGATCCTAGAATGTTCAGCATACGAGTAGGAAAAATCAAGAGATAAGCATGAATAAGTAGAGTATAGATCGAGATGTACAATGATGATTTTGTGAAAATTCCTACACTGAAGGAATCGCTACAAAAACTCTGAATCTACTTAACCTACTTGATTTTAAATTACATTCATGAAGTTATTCTTTTGAATACTGAAGAAAATTACATTTGCAACCTACACTAATTTAATATTTGATCTCATGAAAACATAAAATAGAGCAAAGAACAAGATACATAGGACAAACTTATTTTTGGATACAATAGTCCTTGGAAAAACCCAATGTGGGAAAACCGGTGCAAGAGTTCTGACAGTTTATTACCATGCAGGAGAAATATCTGAATACAAATCTAGGATGCTCATCTAGCAATCCTTTACAGAGAAAATACTGGCAGAAAATCTGAGTTAGTTTTACCTCACTTCACCCGGCAGAATTCTGGTTGATCCGGTACAAGACTGGCTAATCCTAGCTACTTCTGCACTGGCCCTACGTCAGCCTTTCAGGCTCTATGTCAGCCCTACATAATCTCCACTGCCCTCTGCATCAGCTATCCTGACTGTTTTGGCAGTTCCGGCTTCTGCGTAACAAGCAACTTTCCCTTTTATGTAGGCCTTTCTGGCTTTGCGTCAAAGCTATGTGGGCCCTGTTGGGTCCATTTAATACTAGTGATTACCCCATTACTATTGTAGTTGTACCCCTTATTAATATTCTTGTGCCCCTATTGGCCCCATATTGTTATTACTGTGCCCCATAGAATTCCTTTATTGTTATTTTTGTGGCTTTATATTATTATTGTTAGGTTGGCTAGGTTATATTGTGACTCCTTAGACTCCTATATATAGAAAGGAGGTTTTGTCATTTGAATCATCAAAGAATTGCTCATTTATGTAATGTAAAGAGGTTGCCCCCTCGAAAGAGGCTGAATTCTAAGGCGTTGATCTATTTTTTCTATCTTTTCTTGAGCTGGTTTCATAACATTTGGTATCAGAGCTTTGGATTCTAGGGTTTCGCTGCTCCAAACAGGTCATCGTGGAATTTTCGCTATAATTTTTTTTTTCTGCGACGTTTCAGAAGTTGAAAAAAAACCCATTTGAGAAGACATCGTGCTGAAGCTTGGGTCTGAATTTCAGAGATTTTCGCGATACATTTGTGGAGATATGATCTAAGGAAGTTGTTCTTTTTGTAGACTCCTGAATTACATTCCAAACAGGTGACCCAGGGAAAATCGTCATAAATTTCTCTCTGAGCATCGGATTGAAATTTCATAAAAAGGTACAGAAAGACGATGGGCTGTAGTTTCTTCTATATAGTTTTCAGAGCCAAAGGTTGAAACAGTGACTCGTGGCACGTAGTACAAGTTCGCTCTACTCAACTAGTCTATAATCAGGTCACTGTGGGACATTTGGCATAACTCTTCCCTCGAGAATCCAATTTGGATCAGACTGGTGGCATTGGAAAGACGATGCAGAGGGCTACTGCAGGTCACAATTTCAGAACTAAATGATCCGAAATTACAGAGATACATCAGATTGAATATTGAACTCCTACAAAGTGAAAAAAGGTGTGTAAGTTTTTTTAAATTTTTGCATAAGTTTGGTTTCAAAAATTAGTTTGAAGGAATTAAAAGGGCATAGTAAAGCATTATTATCGGTAATTGATGCCCCGAGGAGAGAAAATGCAAACATCTAGTAGGCAACCTGAAAGCTCTAGCATGATTCATGAAGAAGAGGAAGAAATGCAACATGATATATCAAAATTACGAGACCAAGTGCAACAAGTGTCACTTGCACAAAAATCAACAGAATCTAAGATGGATGGTTTAAAGAAAGATGTAGAAGCTAAGATAGATGGTTTAAAGACAAGCATGGAAGATTTGAAGATAGGAATGGAAGATTTGACGATAGATTTGAAGACAGATTTAACAAAGTTTCTACAAGAAATGCTTACTAACGGTGAAAGGGTAGTAAATGAAACCCATGATGAGAACAAAAGAAATGTTAATCATGATTTCATAGACTCTAATGTTGGATCAAAGACCCACCATATTCCAAAAATCGATATAAGGAAGTTTGTTGGCAAGGATCCTGCAACATGGATATTACAAATGGAGCAATTTTTCACTCTCAATAATGTGCAAAACACACAAAAGGTATGTATGGCAACTTTATATTTGGAACCAAATCAGTTTGTATGGTATCAATGGCTTTGCTCTCGTAAACAATCACTTGGGCAATTTTTATGGAAGAATTGATAGGACATTATGAGGATACAAAAATCAACACTTTTTTTAGCCAATTGATAAGTCTCAAACAAAAGGTTTCAATAATGGAGCACATTGAGGAGTTCCAAAAATTGAACATAAGGGTAAAAGATATTCCAGAGGAGCATAGGATGATGTGTTCATAGGGTCTTTAAAGGATAATATCCAACATGATGTTCACCTTTGGGAACCTGATTCATTAGAGAAGGAATTCAGGTTAGCAAGAAAAATGGAAAGCAAAATTATGGCAACCAGGAAGCATACCACTCACAACTATAAAGATGAAAGTGTTGTTGCCCCTAGTCTTCCACAACCTATAAGGTTGACACGACAACAATTGGAAGAGAGAAGAGCAAAAGGGTCTTTTTACAGTTGTGATAGCAAATACACTACAGGTCATAAGTGTGCTGAGAAGAAATTATTCTACATAGATTGTGAATGGGAAGAAGAAAAGGAGCAAGAAAGGTCAACAGAAGAGGATATACTCCAAGGACTAAGCCTAGATAAAGAAGAAATGAATCTGACCATATCTTGTAATGCATTGGCTGGAATTACCGCTCCTCAAACCATCAAGATAAAAGGACAAATCAAGAAGAAAAACATAATAGTGTTGATTGATTCAGGAAGCACCCATAATTTTATTCATTGTAAGGTAGCAAAATAATTGAATTGCTTCCTATATCCAGCACCAGAGTGTCAAGTGATGATTGCAATTGGAGGAACAATAAATTGCTCTGGAAAGTGCCATAATATCAAGCTATCCATGGGAGAATATGTATTGACTAGCCCAATGCTTTCCATTCCAATGGGAGGTGTCGATGTTATACTAGGAGTCCAATGGCTACAATCCCTGGTTACAATAGCTTTTAATTTTCAAGAACTTTTCATGAAATTTTCTACGGAAGGAAAGGAAGTTGAATTAAGGGGTATTGCAGGGAAACCAGGAAAGGTAATAAGCTCTAATGGTATGACAAAAGCTTCTAAAAAAGGAACAAAGAGGTGTAATTGCACAATTATGTTGGCTAGATGTTTCCACATCGGAATCATCTATTTCTCCAGATCTCCAAAAAGTCCTGGACAATCATTCCAAGGTATTTGAGACTCCCAAAGGTCTCCCACCTATGCGTTATCATGATCATGCTATTCATCTAATTCCAGGAAGTGTTCCTCCAAACATTAGGCCGTATAGATATCCCTATGCCAAAAAGAGTGAAATTGAACCTATGGTTGCAGAAATGCTAGAGGTTGGTATAATTCAACCGAGTCAAAGTTCTTTCTCTGCTCCAGTAGTATTGGTGCACAAGAAGGATGGATCATGGCGCATGTGTCTGGATTATAGGGAGCTCAACAAGCTCACTATTAAAGATAAGTTTCCCATTCCTGTCATTGATGAATTATTGGATGAATTGCATGGATCCATTTACTTCACCAAGTTGGATCTTCGTTCAGGATATCATCAAATCAAAATGAAGACTGAAGACATTTAGAAAATAGCATTTAGAACTCATGAGGGTCATTATGAATTTTTGGTCATGCCTTTTGGCCTTACCAATGCACCTTCAACATTTCAAGGTTTGATGAATTCAATTTTCAAACCATTCCTTAGAAAATTTGTGTTAGTATTTTTTGATGATATACTAATCTACAACAAGTCTTGGAAGGATCATGTTGAACATGTTGACAAAGTGCTACAACTATTGGAGGAGAAACAATTATATGCAAAAGATCCAAATGTTTCTTTGGAGTACAAGAGGTGGAATATCTGGGTCATATTGTATCTCATGAAGGAGTTAAGGTAGACCCTAGCAAAATTAAAGCCATTAAGGAATGGAAAATCCCCACATCCATAAAGCATCTGGGAGGATTTCTCAGGTTGACAGGGTATTATCGCAAGTTTGTTAAGAATTATGGGAGAATAGCAGCACCTCTAACAACATTATTGAAGAAAGATGCATTTTCATGGACTCCAGAAGCAACAAAGGCCTTCGAACATCTTAAGAGGCAATGTGCCAAGCACTGGTCTTAGCTACACCGGACTTCACAAAAACCTTTATTGTGGAATGTGATGCTTCAGGAAATGGAATTGGTGTTGTTTTAATGCAAGATGAAAGACCCATTGCTTTTGAAAGTCGTCCAATCAGGGAAAGTTTTTACACAAAGCTATTTATGAGAAGGAAATGTTGGCAATACTCCATGCACTTAAGAAATGGCGACCCTACCTAATGGGAAGACACTTCAAGGTAAAAACAGATCATGATAGCCTTAAATACTTTTTAGAACAAAGATTATCCTCTGAAGAGCAACAAAAGTGGGTCACAAAGATGTTGGGTTATGACTTTGAAATCATCTACAAAAAAGGGAAGCAAAATGTGGTGGCAGATGCACTCTCAAGAAAGGATGAGGATGTGGAAGCATTGTTGTGTGCCATTTCTATTATCCAACCAGATTGGATAAATGAAGCAAGGGAGGAATGGAAGAATGAAGAAGAAGTGTGGGCACTTATTCGAAAATTACAACAAGATTCCAGTACGTCTGATACATTTAGCTGGAAAAATGATTCGTTATGGTACAAAGATCGCTTATACCTCTGTAAGAATTCCCAGCTAAAACAAAAGATTCTTATGGAATTGCACACTTCTCCCTTAGGAGGGCACTCAGGATTTTTAAAAACTTACCACAGGGTTAAGAAAGAATTTTTTTGGGATGGCCTTAAATCAGATATTCAAAAGTTTGTGGCGGAATGTTTGGTTTGCCAACAAAATAAAGTTGAAACAATTAAGACACCGGGTCTATTACAACCTTTATCCATTCCAAGACAATGTTGGGAGGAGGTTTCAATGGATTTTATCACAGGTTTACCCAAGTCTGAGGGAAAGATTGTCATCATGGTGGTAGTTGAAAGACTTACCAAGTATGCACACTTTTGTGCATTATCACATCCATTTAAAGCCAATACAGTTTCCACGGCAGTTATGGAAACAATTCAAAAGCTACATGGAAACCCAAGATTATTGTAAGTGACAGAGATCCCATTTTCACTAGAAATTTTGGACAGAATTATTTTCTTGTCTTGGTACTCAGTTAGCTCATAGCTCATCTTATCATCCTCAATCTGATGGGCAAACTGAGATAGTAAACAAATGTTTGGAAGGATATCTTCGCTGCTTTGTATCTGATAACAGACACAATGGGTCAATGGTTGCCTCTGGCTGAATGGTGGTATAACACTTCCTTCCATACAACAACAAAAATGACCCCATTTATGGCACTTTATGGGTATCAGCCACCATCCATCCCATCATATTTAAGAGAAAATTCTAAGGTTCAAGCAGTGGAACATCACATCGAACATCAACAACAAGTCCTCGAACTCTTAA
>APFE031122845.1:0-24745 GCA_000404065.3 Pinus taeda
TTGTGGGGACCATGTCTCTCCAAACTAAAGAAATTAAAATATTGTGGGCTCAAGTTAATATTCGAAAAGACTAGAAGACAAAGACTGAATCTTTCCATGTAGCAGAGCTACAGAGAGATCAAAACCAGATAGAAGCATGGAGGAAATCAGCAACTGAGTCCTCTATTGTTCACACACCAGCCCAAGTTAAGGAAATTATCTGGAACAATATTATTGAAGAAATGGACGAAATTTGGCCTTGTATCCACATTATATTTGAACAGAATGATTTGATGGAGAAAGCCAATCAGGCCATTTCAACTATTAACACTAAGTTGGGAGATATGCCTACCACAACCAATAATATCATTAAATTTCTCAATTCTAAAAATATATATGAATTGGATGATTTGGGAGTAGATGGCAAGATAGAAACAATCTTAGAAGTGAAGAAAGTTCTGACAAAGAAGAATTTGACTGTGCAGCTTACAGAAAAATGTCAAATTTTGGAGGTAGCAGTTGATAGATTTTTCACTAGAATAGAAGCATTAACTAAGAAGGGCCTACCTTATTTATTCATAATCAATGAGAAACTGATGACCACAGAATATTATATGAAGAAGCTTAAACACATTACAAAGGTTATTGCCAAGTCTTCCCACATTAAAGGCGTTATGACAGGGAGAGCTTTTTTCGAAGCTGTCAGCAACATGAGTTTCATCCAACATGAGATAAACAATATTTTTGCAGTAAAACCCACATTTTCTCGGTATACCGAGGTGGATGAGACTTGACACAAGGCAAAAAAAATCACTATTCTAGATGAGCAACTGTGGGATAAATTGTGTGAATTTTGGGACTAAAGAAAAGATCAACTAAACCAACGGCGACACCCAAATCATGGCAAATCAGCAACTTTTCTCCACCAAAATAACACTCAACCTCCAGATCACTTTCCTAAATTCACCTCTTTTGGGCATATTAGTCCATTCAATTATTTTATAAAAAATATAGATTTCCATGTCAATACGACATTGATTGTAATCTTTTTGGAAATTTTGCTTAAATACTTCATTCATCCAAAGTATTGAGGGTCGGTTCCCGATCATTGTAATTCTTTTTACCAAGCACTGCAGTTTTTCCACACTGCTGGAAGATCATTAATACAAAGACCTTTCACAAGATTCTTGTGCTGCGATTTATTGGTGATGTTTTTATTATTGTAATTGTTGTCTTCACTATTATTCTCTGCATGTCAAGCATCTGAAATCTAATTGTAAAATAGGAATTGTGAAAAATAAGATTTGTTAATTGAACATCTTATTTGGATTTTTTTTACAATCCATATGTTTTCTTCAGAAGTTTGATCGATTAAATTCTTTTCAATCATAACTGAAACACACCTTTTCTCCATTTCATAATTCAATTTAAAGATCTAGTAAATGTAACTAGCTTGCCCTGTGATTACTCTTTTAAACATTTGATGTAGAATCCAACTTTATTTGATTCCATATCCCATTGGAAAGAAAGTAATTTGATCAAATCAACCAACCAAAACAATCAAACAAATTCAAACAAACAAATAACCATAATCATAACTAGCCTGAAATTCTGAGTAAACAAATCTAAATCTCACAGAGAGATCCCTCTCTGATTTTAGGAGGGCTAGATCCTAAACTCAAAAGTGGTGTGATGTTTTCCAATATATGTACTCCCTCAACCTAAAAAATACAGAACGATAACATAGTGGTGACCATACTGGGGAATAACACATTTTAATCCAAAACATTATTATTCCCTAATTTTAAATCTCTATTTCAATAAGAAATTGTTGTATCTTTATGAAATACATGATCTGAGGTTGTTATTTTGTATATATTTAATGTATCATTGATTCTAATTTTGATTCTTTTGTGTGATGATTTTTTATAGCCCTCACTCCCAAAATAATTCACACTAGATCTGACCCTAATCCAAACCTTGCTGAAATTTTAGATAAGCCTAAGAAACTAGTGAGAAAGAAAAGCTTTAACGAGAGTCAAGGTAGTAACAGTCCTCTGTCTAGATTCAATTCTGTACTTGAGAATATTCCTTTGTCAAGGTATAATTGTCTCCCAAATAAATTTGAAACTTTACAGGATATGGAATTTGATTTATCTTTCCAGCAAACTTTATTTAGATCAAAACTTGAGGCTTTTGTAGATCATACTATCATATACAAATCCATACTGCAACCATATATACCCTAAACCCAATTCCTTGAAACAGACCCTGATCTTGTTTCTTTACAACAATTTGGCAAATTACAAGGTCTAGTTTCAGTGTTCGACCAAGCTAATGAAGAAGCCTTTGTTCAGTGGTCTGTTGAATTCTCTACTTTAACTGTTGCAACAATATCTTTATCTAGTCAGTCTTCCCAATTTGTACATTTACAACCTCCCGATCCTACTCATTCTATAATTTCAACTTCCCAACTTGTGATCTCTCAAGCTAATATACCTACTATCCCTCTAGTTATCAAAAATGCACCTCCATTAGGTCCATCTTCAAGTCAATCTACCAGAACATTTATGGGAGGAAGGTATGCACCCTTGGTGTTACCAAGCTAGCTGAATGTTATGCCTACAGATTACCCATCAAAAATTGTGATCTTTGATAATACTGGTGCTTACACTGCTCAACAACATATAGATAGGATGAACGATGTGTTTGACCTCTAAGAAGTAGATGAAGGTGATGTTAAAATGAGATTTTTTACCCAAAGCTTAGGAGGTGATGTCAAGAAATTGTTTAGGGGTTTAGCAGTAGGAAGTACAACCAACCTTGATGCTTTCCATAAAACATCTTTTGCTAGATGGGAGATGAAGAAGAACCAACTTCAACTCCTAAATGAATATAAAATACCGAAAGGAAAACCAAATGAAAGTGTGGAAGAATATTGTGAATTGTTTAATATTGTTTACAACGCCATTCCACAAGACATCAAGCCCTACCCTAGCCGAACTCTAATTGATTTTCCAAATGGTTTCAATGTAAACATGGAATATCAACTCAGAGAAAGGGACCCAACAACTTTGGAGGAAATGCAAGCAAATGAAATTAAAGCTGAAGCTAACATCCATGCCAAAAAAGGCAAACTAAAGTATGACCACTGAGTAAACATAAAAGAAGAACTTTCTACTTCCACTGTTGATCATAAGATTGATAACTTAGTCGGAGTAGTGAATAAAATGATGCAAAGAGTGAACCTTAATGACCAAACTCAAGCAAGATAAAACCAAAATCTCCCCCAAACTAGAAATCAGAACTTTAGAAGGAATGTTCCCAAAATTAAACAAAGAGAACAAAAGGGACCAGACCAGCAAGATCAGCCTCCTTTTCAAGAAAATTACACAGATGATGAGGGGAATATTATGGAAGATTTGGAGGAGAATCAAATAAATTTATTAGGAATAAATGATGATGAAACAACTTTTCTCACTCAAGAGGAGCATAAACTTTTTCTAATAGCCTAGACTGAAATGGATTATGAAGAGTCAGAAGAATACAAACAAGGGTTTGAAAATGCTATAATGGAAGCACATAGGCAGTATAATATTAGAGGTAAGAAAAATCAAGATACCGCAAATAAAAAGAATTCTGAAAATCCTGTCAAAAAGGTCTTTGATTTTGATTCCAAGAAAACAACAGAAATTCCTCCTAAGAAAAACATTGAAAATTTTGGAAAGAATCCAGCAGAAGCTACTACGAAAAATAATATTGATATTATAGAAAATATGTGACAGGTTAACCCGATAATGCAATAATAATCAAAGCAGAATACTATAACATACTTCTACTATCAATATGTAGAAGCTTAAAGATCAAGCTAAACAATATAACAAGAAGAAGGAGAATCAATGGCACAATACACATGAAAATACTTTGGGGAAAGTATTAGCTAAAAACCCCACACTATTGCATTATCATACATGGTGGAAAGACATAGGAATTATACAAAGCCTTAGCTCTCACATCTAGCCAGCTCGCAATACAATCCTCATACATGCTCATTGGCAATCTTGGCTTCTCTCTAGCCTTCCTCTGCCCCTCCAAGCTCCTATTTCCTTGCACTGTTCCTTGTGGGTGATTTTCCTATTACCAAGTGGAAAAACAAGCCTTCAAAACTGTGCAATCCTCAAAGACGAATACTTGACTGTATGCATGAGTTTTCTCCATGAGAAAACACATGCAACTAATTGTACTTTGTCCTTGAACATTAATATCAACTGGGTCTTTCTCAAAATAGACATGCATGAGTTTCTTGTTGGGTGTGGAGCCTAATTATCTTCTATATTCAAAGGTCTCAGCCGGATGTATACCCCAAGAAGACTGTACACCCCTCCACGTGGGGGGGTGTGGGGTGGACTTGTCCCCCCCGTGGGGGTTCGGGCAGGTTGATCGCCCTTGGCTAGGGGGTCCAAGGGCCAACGATCCCTCGAAGCTAAAAAATAATTGCAAAATTGCCTTGTGAAAGTCTAGTAATTTCTAGACAATCTAGGTCGTTCATTAGGCAGATGATCTAACGATGGAAGTTATGTTTACTTTAGGGATTTTTGCCCTACAAGACAACCCCTCACTATATATGAGGGAACTGTATTGCGTCTATGTATATCTGTATTCTGAGTGAGGAAGAGAGATGAGATTGAGAGTGAAGGGGGTGTTATAGTAGATCTGATGTAAGTTGTATCTCTTCAGTTTGCTAGATAATATAAAAGGAAGGATTGGTTGTTTCTTCGTGGATGTAGCCCAAACTGGGTGAACCACGTATATCTGTGTCTCTCTTGTTTTATGTGTTTTCTGTGTTTATATTTCTACAATATTTTATGTGTTCCATTGCTCTATAATATATAATTTTCTAACATTTCTCATGAGGGAATCTTGAGTTAACTTAAGTAGCACTAATTGAGTGCATTAATGCATCAACTGACTATTAACTCACTATTAGTTCCTCAAACAGTTTGGAACTAATTTAATTGGAGTTAACTTAGTAAACTAGGCTAACTTCTTACAACTCAAATATAACTCAATATTATCTCCTTAATTTAAGGGATAACTCTTACATGACTTCAGAAAGGCTTCTAACTTAAATTTCTCCAACTAATTAATTTAAAATTAATTAATTAATTATTTCCAAGTAGTTGTTACGACTAAATTCGATTTTAATTCACAATTTAATTCAAGGACCAATTAAATTGGAATATTTTAGTTGCCATATTTCAACAAATACTCCTTCTAGAACTACTCAAACCGACTTCCCTTCTACCAATCAACAAATAGAACTTGGCACAAAATAGTTGTTGATAAGTCTGATTTTTCAAATCTGCTTAAAAATTAAACACCATTCAACATTGAAAATGAACTTGCCAAGATGAAAATTTCTATCCCCTTAACTGAATTAATCAACAAAAATGTATAAAGGACTCAGGTAATGAAAGCATTAGACATTGGGGAAAACACTGATTCTGTGAATTTGAATGATGATCAGCCTGAACTCATACTTGGGCCTCACGTTAAAGGAAAACTAGAAGAAGGAGGGGTCCCTCTATTTTATGTCAGTTTGAATATTCATGATAAAATTCTCCATAATGATTTTCTATATTCAAGTGCATCCCATAATCTAATGCCCAAAGTTGTCATGGAAAAATGACAACTTCACATCACTAGACAATACAAAGATTTGTATTACTTTGATTCTAGCAAAGTTATATGCCTAGGGCTTATCAAAGACCTATGTGTTACTTTAGCCCAAATCCCTGCTAAAAGTCTAGTGATGGATAGAGTGGTTGCAGACATCCCCCTAAGTATGGCATGGTGTTGTTACACTCATAAGGAGAAAAATTACAAGGAACCCTAGAAATGGACATGACTTATGCCACTGTACTAGTGTTTGGTCAACAAAGAAGAGTGTATAGGGAAACTTTAATGAAGTATATGGTGATTAGTCAAGATGAACCACATAACTATCACCTTTACTCTATTCATTTTGATGTGGACTCTTTCATTATTTATAATGATAGAGACATTGATGCACAAGTTACTGAAGCGGAAAATGAGATTGATGAAAAACATGAAAATCAAACACTAATTGTGCAGAAAAAAACTGAAACTAAACCTTTTTTGAACATGAGCTTTGATGGCTCTCATGGAAAAGTAGGTTCAGGGGTAGGTGTTTGGGTGTCCAATGTAGGGAACAATCATGCATAAGGTCATTCTTATAAACTCAACTTTCATTGCACTAATAATATAGCAGAATATGAGGCACTTTTCATAAGATAGCAATTATTGAAGAAGTTAGGTGCTAAAAGGATTGTTGCTCATGGGGATTCTAAATTAATTATAAAATAGATCAAGGGAGAGTGTGTTGCAAAACATCCTAGGTTGAGAACTTACAGGAACGATGTGCTTGACTTTTTAAGAAGTTTCATAGAATATGATCTTTCTGTCTTCCCGAGAAGTCAAAATGTCCTAGCTAATGGTTTAGCTTTTTAACCTACCACATGCTAAATGACTCATCCCAACATACAATATATGGTGGAAGTTAAACACCATCTAGCGTACCTGATAACATGAGACATTGGCAGGTATTTGCAAGTGATAATAAGATTGAATTTTTTTCCAATCCAAGGATGAGTATGAAGACAATAACTTAGATTCAAAGTGTGAATTAGAAAATCAATTTGTTGAGTATCTTAGTGTAGGTAAATAGTTTGAGGATTCTGATGTAAACATTTTAGTTAGAAAGGATGTACATAAATTAGAATCACACGAAATAGATCCAGAAAAAGAAGAATTTGAAGTACTCCAGCTTAAGGATAATGTTTTGCATAGGGGTCTAGCTCCGTTATAATAAATTTTTGACTTTAGTGATGTAGAAAAAAATCCAAAAATGGAATCCATAGAGGTAGATATAGAAGAATGCAATATAGGTAGTCAACACAATCTCAAAATGATAAAAATATCAAAATCACTACCTATTATCACAAAAAAACGATATATATCTCTTTTGAAAGAATTCATAGATGTATTTTCTTGGAGCTATGAGGATCTAAAAGCATATGACACTAGTATCATACAACATAAAGTCCCACTCAAGCAAGATAAAAAACTATTTAAACAAAATATTCGCAGGATAAATATTGTCCTAATGTGTTTGGTTGAGAAAGAAGTGAAAAGGATGTATCATGCAAGGATTATACTTCCTATTAGATACTCTAAATCGGTGTCTAACATTGTGCCTACTAGAAAGAAAACCGACAAATAAGATTGTGTATTGATTTCAGAAATCTTAATAAGGTCTGCCTTAAAGACAACTACCCCTTACGCAAAATGGATCATATATTGCGAAAGGTCATAGGGTCTAGTATAATTTCCTTATTAGATGGTTTATAATGTTATAACCAAGTCTTAGTGCATCCTGATGATTAGGATAAAACTTCCTGCACTACTCCATGGGGAACTTTCATGTATGTGAAAATTCCCTTTTGGTTAATGAATGTTGGAGCCACTTTACAAAGAACAACAAACATTGCCTTTGTTGATGATATTGGCCATTTTATCGTGATTTATCGTGATTTATCTAGATGACATTACTGTCTTTTCTAAAATTGATGAGGAACATTTATCACATTTGAGGAGAGTGTTTGAAAAATATAGAAGGTGTGGCATCTAGCTAAATCCTAAAAAAACATTGTTTGGCCTTGAGGAAGGAAAAATTCTTGGTCACATTATTTCCAAGGATGGAATTAGGATTGATCCCAGAAGAATTGAAGAAATATTAAAAATTGGTCATCCAATAAACATCAAAGAGCTAGAGCCTTTTATTGCAAAAATGAATTTCCTAAGGAGATTCATTCCTAACCTCACAGAACATCTTAGAAACATAACAAACATGCTTAAAAAGGATTTAGAAATCAAGTGCAATATTGAGGCTAGACAACCCTTTGAGTTAGTTAAATAGGTACTAACCAAAGAACCAACGTTAATCAGCCTAGATTTTATAAAAGATTTCATAATTTCTCTTTTTCTTCTGAACATACTATTGCGGTAGTCTTACTACACGAAAACAATGAAGGTTTTGAATAACCTATTGCATTTTTTAGTAAAGCTTTAAGAGATGCATCTTTGAAATACAACATTATAGGAAAATAGGGCTTTGCATTGGTTAAAGCAATAAAATATTTTAGAGTATATATTTTGCGTTCCCATATTATTGCTTATGTACCTAATTTGTGGTTAAGGATGTTTTAACACAGAATGGAACTGATGGAAAATGAGGAAAATGGATTGTTGTCATCCTTGAGTACGACTTAGAGATCAAGCCCACCAAGTTAGTCAAAGGTCAGAGACTAGCCAAATTGATGGCTGAGTCAAATTTCTATGCATTAGACATTAACTTGGTTGAATCATTAGATAATCAAGAGGAACGGGTGACTCCACAAATTGATGAGGCATTTATGAACTCACCCTGGTATACATAATTCCTTTATGTTTTATTTAATTTAAACACTCCACCTAGTTTCACAAAAAAATTAAAAATATAAGTTTTTTCAAGTTAAAATTAGTTAAATTTTGTAGTATAGATAATGTTTTGTATTGGAAATATGTTGGAGGAATTTAACTTAAATGCTTGTTGAAGGATAATGTAGAATAATTCATGTAGGAATTCCATGAAGGAGATTGTGGTGGACATCTTTATTGGAAAACAATTTCCAATAAAATCCTTAGAGCTGGTTTCTATTGGGCTACTCTTTTCCCTGACATTCACCAAAAATTCAGCTCATGCCATAAATGCCAGATATTTGAAGGAATGCGAAAATTGTTTCCCTCGCCATTAAAGCCTATCTCTGTTGAAATCCATTTCTAGCAATGGGGATTGGAGTTCATTGGTGAAATTCACCCCCCTTCCTCTACCCAACATAAGTGGATCATTATAGCCACTGACTACTTTACCAAATGGATAGAGGCCACCACTTCTAGAAATGCCACTAATGTTGTTATTATTAAATTCCTAGGGACTAATATCTTCTCCAGATTTGGTTGTCCTAGAAAACTCATCACTAGTAATGTTGCAAAATTTAAATCTAAGAGAATGGTTGACTTTTGCCATAAATACCACATTACTTTGGGACATTCAATAACCTATTACCATCAGGGTAATGGGTTGGTTGAATCCTTAAACAAAAGTTTGGTAAACATCATCAAAGAGTTGTTAGAAGATAAAAAAAGCTCTTGTAATAACAAGTTGGTCAATGCACTTTGTACTGACAAACTTACTAGTAAAAATTCAATTGCCATGTCACTGTACCAATTGGTCTATGGAATGGATGTAGTTTTTCCATCCTCTTTAGGAGTTTTAGTAATGAATATCATTCAAGATTTGTAAGTTGAGCCCAATGATGTATAGAGAAGGATCAATCAAACTATCTAGTTACAACAATCTACAGAAGAAGTGTACAACATGACACAAGTTATTAAGTAGAATATTAAAAATATCTTTGAAAAAATAACGAAGGCTGATGATTTTAACATTGGGGATAAAGCTTTGTGGTTGGATTCTAGAATAAAGGGCAAATGCAAACGTGGCAAGTTTGATAATCTTTGGAAATGGCCATATATTGTTCATGCATTTAGGGGAAATAATGCATTCTTCCTTAAAGAGCTAGATGAAGTCGAGCTACCTGGAGGTCCTATCAATGGCAGGATGCTGAAGCACTATCTTTCTTAGCCTACAATTTTTTCTTACATCATTGTAAATATCATAGTCATTATGGTTTTTATTAGGTAACCTATTAACAAAGGTTGAAGAACACAGTGAAGGCCCTAAGCCTGGATTTATGAGCTACCATAAGTATCTTAAAATAGTGAAAGAAATCAGATGAAAAAATTACATACATGGAGTGCTCAAGGCTATTGATCATAAGTTCTTGGCACTTCACTTCAAGAAGTGCCATCCCTAGCTAGAGGCACTCTTAGGGTCGTATAAATTATAGGGTCTCAAGGTGATTGAGTACTTGGTATTTGAAATTTCATGTTGTGCATTAATTTTAGTATTCAAATGATTTCCAAAAATATATGTAAAAAAGAATGAAAAGAGGGTTTGTTAAGAAAATAAATAACAATAAAAAAATGAAATAAGAACCCCACAAAAGAAAAAAATAGAAAATAGTACGGAAAGTGTTGTAAGTCTAAATGCCACTATTGATAAGTTAGTTCTTTTAATTCATTATCAAATAAAGTTGTGCGCAAAT
This sequence comes from Pinus taeda, assembly GCA_000404065.3. NCBI lineage: Eukaryota > Viridiplantae > Streptophyta > Pinopsida > Pinales > Pinaceae > Pinus > Pinus taeda. The sequence goes on from APFE031122845.1 coordinate 10,269, forward strand.
TGTTTTTGAATGCCATAATGACTAAAGTTTTGTTCAAATCATACAGTTTAACCATGTTTGAACACATTTAACTTTCTGTTGAATAGGTCAGTGAATAAATATTTACCAAATAGATTAATCTTTCTAAATCAGTAGCTAGGTAGAAATAAAATTGATTCAACAGTTTGATATGAATAAATGGTGGAATAAGTGATAGGATAAGGTATATTTTCATAAATATAAAAAAGTGGTTTGGGTCTGCTAGTTTAAATGCAACTTGCAAAGCAAGAAGAGAAATTGTTAGCTTAGAAAAGGAAATTAAATGAAAGGGTAGGTAGAAGCACCATGGTGATTTTAGGAAAAGCATGTAAATTTTATCCTAAGTCAAATGTTAAAGGTGTCTCCATGTGTAGGGGAGAAGCAAAGAGATAAAGGTTTATTCTAAGGTTCTCTCTATTAAAACACCTTTGGTACATTATCCCACTATTCCTAAGTTTCATCATCTAACCATTAGTCCCCCCAACTTATACATTTCATTCATTTTCCTATCGCCCCATGTGTCTTATCATACTTCACTAAATTCTACCCCTACGCAACCACGCCTACATCACATCACGATAATGCACTGTCACTTTACTCGTCATCTAAAACCCCCATTTTACATCCAATGACCAATATTACGTTTCAACCCTCCCTTCACCATCGGAACTTTACCGTCCGAGGGAGGGGGGTCCGAAATGAGCAGTATTGAAACCCTCCCTCACGGTGATGTGGTGCCATTCTGTGTTTACACACCCCTTAGCCAAAACCATTAAGAACCTTCCACCCCTTCGAAAAATGGTTTCTCTGCCATGCGATACCACTTCCCTATCCGTTATGCTCCTGCCAATACTCCTTGGCCACCTCATCTATCCGTTGCTCCCACCAATCACATCAAATCCCTCCAAAGTCAATCCGTTAAGTAATTTAATTACTTAATCGTTAACATAATGGACCCATGCCACCATCAATGGGGAAGCCATAAAACTATAAATTCCACTCCCTTCACTAATTCACAGGTTATTATTTCACACTCTGCCAATACTATTTTTGCATGACTAGTTGCCAATTCAAACTGCAAATGTTTCACCTAGCTGACCATCACACCTCCTAACTTCCATTCAAGCCATCACCTTTATTTCCTGTTATCTTGAACCCAATTCCATCTCTACACCCTATAAAGTTGCGTTATCAAGATTCCACCAGTGTTATTACCCTTATCTAATCATGCCTCTGAAATATAAAGGACAGGAAGAACCTGTAAGCCTTCTGATCCACCCTCTGATTGATTTTCACCATATTCCTCTCGCAGACAGAGACTACAAAATTAAAGAAACCGTGTGTGAATTTGATCTATTTGAAATGTAATGATGGATTGAAGATAAGTTCATTGATAAGTCTAATGATATTAAACTGCAAGAATCCAATTTTCTCCATTATATCTTTCCCCGTACCCACAACACCCCTAAATTCGTCAGGAAATGTCATGCTTGTTATCTACCTAGCCAAAGAGTTGTTATTGCCCCTACTAGAGATATTCTATTCACCATAACTCCCCAAGCTATAGACCAAATGATGCAAGCTCCTACAATAGAGAATGCCACTCCTTTCTCTCATGAATCACTTATTGAATTATATCAGAAACTAGACTTTGCAAAAAGAGCCAAAACCCTTGAGGTTTTCTTGACTGAAGGTGTGCCATTATGTAAGAAAAAACCTTCCTATCCATCCTCCATTTTCCTTGAGAGAGCCAAGAAAATCATCATAGTCATCTCCTACTTCCTTGGTTGTCACTCAGATCAGTGGGTAGATGAGCCTATTATAGGTTTCCTTTCTATTTTCTCTGCATATTCCAAGCCTTCCAACTTGTTCAACTTCATCCAATTTCTTGCAGATTCCATTCATGAATAGTTTGTCAAATTACAAACTAAGGAAGTATTTAAATATGCTTTTGTGTCAATATATATGTTCTTATATTTTCAGGGAGACAACCTCAAGCTTTCCTTAAAAAAGTTGGATGAAGAGGGAAATCAACAATCATTCATCTTCTGGACTACACTGGTAATGAAGGAGAAAAAATAGTATTCATACAAACAATTCGTATAAATGTTTGTACATCCAACACTCAGTCTCCTAAGGAGCGATCTAGAGCCAAGAATCAATGAAGAAATCAGGAAATTGTTTCAGTTATTAGACCAAGTCCAGACAGTAGATTGGTACCTTTATCACAGTTACACAAAGCTAAGGATATTTGCGTGTGAAATTTCCCCTTACAAAGTCCCCAAATTCCTCCCAATGAGTATTGTTTTCCTTAGAATACATCAAGAAAATGCTCAATGTTAATGAGATTCATTTTGTATCTGCCAAGAAGAAATCTCAATTCAAAATCAAAACTCAAATCAGACCCTTAATTTGAAACAATAGGGAAGCAGGGGAAGAAGTAGACAAATCGCTGAAAGAAATGAAATTCAGCCTCAGTTTCACATGGTCATATGATCCAGTAAGGGTCATCTCCAAGTTAAGGGTAGAGAAAAATTCTATTGCTTATTTTCATACATCCAGATTAGAGGTTTCAAAATATAGAAACCATCTAGAATGGATTGAGAACACTCAACAAGAAGCAGAGGAGTAGTTGGTGTCAACTTCAATAGTAGTGACCCCTATCACATAGGAGAAAATAAGAAAAAGGAACAAAGAAGAAGAGTCACATGCAGTGATTGATATTTCCAGTGAAGGCTTCAAAATCATATATAGGAAGAAGACTAAGCTCAATTCAAAACTAAGCCTAAGAAAGGATTCATATCAAGAGAATATTATCACCATCAAAGAGCCACTTTTTTCCTCACTAGTATGTGATCACACTACACTTTCTCCTACTACCTCGACATCTTCATAGGATCAATACCTCAACATCTTCATAGGATCAGTAGCAGGTTATGCTAACTAACACATCTATCACAAGGGAGATAGAAAATAGTATATTTGATATTTTCAAGGAGATTAAAGTGAGAAATGAGGCCTTGAAGATCAACACATATAATGAGTTCTAGAAGCAGACTCCAAGTTCTCAAAGGCGAATGTTGTTAGCCTTTGAATCAGAGAAAGGAAAAATGAAAATGGCCTTACTCCAAGCATAGATCCCATAGCCCAAGGCATCATCAGATTACAAGAAGACTTCATTTGAATTTGATGTAAAAGATATACATCCCATTAACGAAATGGAGATGCATAAACAAACTCGTCACTTGATTTCATCTACTCTCATTAATACTGCTAGGAGTTTGTCTAAATTGTAGATTACTTTACCTAATGTTAAGTCACAATTGAAGATGGAGGAAGTCTCTTCACTCACTAAAGACACAAGGATCAAATCTTTGGAGGACTTGGTAATCAAAGTAGGATATGATCTTTCCAATATCAATGCTACATAAGACCTCATAAGAATGAAGAATAATGACATAGCAACATTGAGAAAATAGTTGAAATTACCCACCACATAAGATCGTTTGGCAAAAAGCATTGAAGAAACAAAGTCACCAAAGGAAAACATGATGAAGCTCATCACGAAGCAAAATGCACAACTGAAAATCGAAAAAATAATCAAGGAAAAAGAGAAAGCTACCAAAATGGTTATTGTCCCTTTCCAAGCAGTGCCTCTTACAACAATTCCTATACCTACATCTTCTACAACAAACATAGGGAATACTACAGATCAGTTGGCAAGTGTAGTGGAGAATATGTCTCTCCAAAATAAAGAAATTAAAATACTGTAGGCTCACATTAATATTCTGCAAGACCAAAAGACAAAGAATGAAACTTCCCATGCAAAATAGCTACAGAGAGGTCAAAACTTGATAGAAGCATGGAGGAAATCAACAACCGAGTCCTGTATTGGCCACACACTGGCCCAAGTTATGGAAAGTATATTGAACAATATTATTGAACAGAAAGAGTTGATGGACAAAGCCAATCAGGTCATTTCCACTATTAACACTGAGTTGGGAGATATGCCTCCCATAGCCAACAACATCATCATATTTCTCAATTCTATAAACTAATATGAATTGGATGATTTGAGAGTAGATGACAGGACAAAGACAATCTTAGAAGTGAAGAAAGTTCTTATAAGGAAGAATTTGATTGTGCAACTTACAGTGAAATGTCATAGTTTGGAGGTAGCAATCAATAGATTTCTCACTAGAATAGAAGAATTAACTAAGAAGGGCTTGCCTTCTTTATTTGTAATCAATGACAAATTGATGACTAGGGAAAATTATATGAAGAAGATTAATGACATTGCAAAGGATATTGCCAAGTCTTCAAACATTAAAGGTGCTATGACAGGGAAAGCTTTCATCTAGCATGAGTCGCATCCAGCATGAGATAAAGGAAATTTTGATAGTAAAACCCACATTTGCTCGATATACCAAGGTAGATGAGATCTACCACAAGCCAACAAAAATCACCATTCCAGATGAGGAGCAGTGGGATAAATTGTGTGAATTTTAGGACTAAAGAAAAGATCGGCTACACCCAGCATGACACCTGAATCATGGTAACTCAACAACTATTCTCCACCAAAATAGTGCTAAACCTCCAGATCACTTTGTTAAATTCTCCTCTTTTGGTCATATTAGTCAATTTTGTTATTTTGTAATAAATAATAGATTGCCATGTCAATGTGGCATTGAATGTAATCTTTTTGGAAATTTTGTTTAAATAATTCATTCATTCGAAGTATGGAGGGTCAGTTCTTGATCATTGTAATTCTTTTTACCAAGCACTATACATTTTCTGCACTGCTAGAGCATCATTAATACAAAGACTTTTCGCATGATTCTTGTGTTGCGATTTACTGGTGATGTTTTCTTATTGTAATTTTTTCCTTCACTGTTATTCTCTTCATGTCAATCATCTAAAATCTAATTGTAAAACATGAAATGTGAAAAATAAGATTGGCTAATCGAACACCTTATTTGGATTGTTTTTACAATCTATATGTTTTCTTAAGAAATCTGATTGAAAAAATCTTAAACGTTTTTCAATCATTACTAAAACACACCTTTTCTCCATTTCATAATTCAATTTAAAGATCAAGTAAATGTAATTAGCTTTCCTTGTGATTACTCTTTTAAACATTTGATGTAGGTTTTATTTGACTCTATAGCTTAATGGAAAGAAAGTAATTGGATCAGATCAACCAATCAACCAAATTCAAACAAACAACCAAGAATAATAATAACTAGCCTAAAATTCCCAGTAAATAAAGTTAAATCTCATAGCGAGTTCCCTCTCTGAGTTTAGGAGGGCTATATTCTAAACTCAAAAATAGTTTGATGTTGTTCAATGTATTTACTCCCTCAACCTCAAAAATATAGAACGATAATAGTTAATATAAGCTTCACTTAATTTCAGTTAAGAGCATCCCTTCAGTGAGAAGAAGCTCATGCATGATATAAATTTATTTGAAGAGGAAGATGGAGATGGGATGCAGAGCTCATTATTGTTGTTAATCTTATTATTCAATATGGTTATCATGGAAGTATTAGTATTTGAGTTAAAAGAAGAATGCATCTCATTTTACGAAGACAATTACTAAACTCAGATGGAAGAGAGAAAATGAACCAAAATATTAACTTAGGTTGCACAGTTTACAAAGGTTAACTTCGTTCATGTTTTTTAGTAAGTTCGTTTAAAATGTTAACTAAGTGAAATAGTTAGTTGGGTATGAGGAAAGAGTAATATTCTCTCGGCCAGTTTCAATTTCCATTTCAAATACCATTTAAAATAGAACAACGTTGAGTAAATTTCGACCAAATTAAAGAATTATGTATAGTATATTCTAAAGAGTGTTTACTCTTAGGTTTTCTCTTATTAGTAGTGAATCTATGGAAAAAAATCATTTCTTTAGTAATTATTGACTGTGCATATGTAAAATTTGATTGTTTATTTAACTTATTTGGCATGCAAGAGTTTTTAGCATAGACTACCCATGACAATCTAATGTATCTACTCGTGAGATTTTATTGTGATTCCATAGAATTAAGACTTATGCCTATAACTCTTCTCCCTCCTTGCCAATATACATGATGATGATTAAAAATATTTATTAAACAAATATATTATTGTTGAGGATTGATGTATTGATATAACAAGGAATCTCCTGCTTCAATATAATGTTAAATGATGGGAGGGGGACATTATCAATGTTTTAATCATAATAGTGATTATAACTTGGTGTATTATTTTGTTGTTATTTTGATGATGTTTGGGAGTACATTAATCTGCTTGATTCAGTGGGGTTATCAAAATTTTCAAGATCACATGAATTTGGAAACACTCGACTCACAATATTAGACTATATTAACATTATGCAGACAAGCACATCATATTATTTTTTGAAATTTATGATGCAAAATGTGTCACAAATTGATTCAATGCCTTTAAAAATAAATACGATTTTATAACTTTGCTTAAATTTAATTTATAACATTTTATGTTTTAGAAATATCAAATTAATAACATATTAGGATTGATAAAATTTGGTAGTAGGGAAGGGGTTTAAAATACTCACTTTCTTTTATATATAAATAAAATAATTATCCTTATTTTCAAGAAACACGAGAATTATGAAACATGATAAATAAAATAATAATTTTACTTTGGGATAGTTTGGTATGTGTTTACTTGGTTGTAGTTTTTTTAGTGTTATTTTTGTACATGTCTAGTGAGAGTAGTTTATTTGTTGGTAATATTATATATTGTAGACGAATAAATTACTTTTACTCTTGAATTGAAATTAATATTTATAAGTTACAATTTTTTTTAAAGTAGGGTTTATATTAATAATTCTATAAATCAATTTGGTTTTTAATCGAAATCAATATTTATAAATTATATATTATTTAGTTTCTTTTAGAATAAATATTAAATTATTTAAATTATGTAAGGTAAATGGTTGATAAATGTTAAAGGTTTAAGAGACTATTGAAAGTAACAAAAACAACTATGACAATAAAGTTGACAAGAATTCAAAAAATTTAGTATTTAGAAGTCAACCATATATATAAAAAAATCTAATATAATAATTATAGTTTTTATTTTTAATAGTTAGTATATATTTAAAAAGAATTAGTTTTTTTTTTATTATTTAAAATTGTTTTTAATAAATTAAATTGTTTTCTTTTAATTAAAGCAAGATCACAAAATTTTAATTATTACTTCTAATTATTTGTAGATATTTACGCAAAAAAATAAAAAATAATTACTAAAAGAACGAGTCGGGATACCTATAGCTACAGCAAGGGTTCGAATAAAACCTGGGCTTCCAAGAATGGGACTTGTTGACTTTAATAATTGAAAATTGTCTAATTTTAAACATTTGAAGTTTGTTATTATTACTGACACCTATATAAAAGTGGTCGATTATGATTCAATCCATAATTAACAATAAGTTAAAATATTTTAAAATAGCTTACATTTTCTTTGGATTCAACTACGTTAAGAAAGTCATTCATCTATGACCATTTCTATGAGAAGTATTCATAACTAACTAATTTCCCATGATTTTTTAATACTCCACTTTGCACTCATTGCATCGGGTCATGCTCACAGGGGTGAAGAAGTGGGATTGAAACTAGTGAAATGAATCACATAGCGTCTATCATCACTTTCGGGGCTTGCACACAGAAATGAGGACTTCTCAAGAGGACACCCATCCCGGATTGCCTCTGGCTCAAGCGTGCTGAACTGTGGAGTTTTTCCCACAATCAAGCCCACTTAACTTGCTACCCCATTTTCAAAACCTTAGCAAATATTGTGCCTCATGAACCATTCAAGTAGAACTCCCTTCACTCTTATGTATTTAAGTATTCAGGGTGTTTCAATGTGCATTATATTAATTGATTAATTTCTCATGACTTTTGAATAGCCCACTTAGCACTTATTACATCGGGTGATGCTCATAGGGGTGAAGAAGTGGGATTGAAACTAGTGAATTGAATCACGTAGCGTCAATCATCACTTTCGGGGCTTGCATTTGGTAACTAGGCCTTCCTTGGAGGTCACCCATCCTAGATTGTGTCTCGCTCTAGCACCCTTAACTGTGGAGTTTTCCCCACAATCAAGCCCACATAGCTTACTAACCCATTTGCAAAACCCTAGTTAGTATCGTCCCTCATGAACCATTCAAGTAGAGCTCCCTTCACTCTTATGTATTTAAGTATTGAGGGTATTTCCCACTGCACTATATTAGATATCATTTTTTTGGGATTCAAATGCGTTAAGAAAGTCATTCATCTATGATCGTTTCCATGAGAGGTAGTCGTAACTAACTAATTTATCACGATTTTTTAATATTGCACATAGCATCCATTGTGTCGGGTGATGCTTACAGGGGTGAAGTAGTGGAATTGAAACTAGTGAAATGAATCACATAGCGTCAATCATCACTTCCGGGTCTTGCACCTAGTAACTAGGACTTCTCGGGAGGTCTCCTAATGCAATGAGTGCTAAGTGGACTATTTAAAAATCATGAGAAATTTTTGAGTTGCGACCACCTCTCATAGAAATGGTCATAGATGAATGACTTTCTTAACACAGTTGAATCCCAAAAAATGATATCTAATATAATGTGTTGTGAAAGACCCTCAATACATAAATACATAAGGGTGAAGGGAGCTCTACCTGAATGGTTTATGAGGTACAATACTTGGTAAGGTTTTAAAAATGGGCTAGCATGCTAAGTGGGCTTGATTGTGGGGAAAACTCTAGAGTTAAGTGCTCTTGAGCCAGAGGCAATATGGGATGGTTGACCTCGTGTGAAATCCTGGTTACCGGGTGCAAGCCCCAGAAGTGATAATTGATGCTATGTGATTCATTTCACTAGTTTCAATCCCACTACTTCACTCTTGTGAGCATCGCCAAATGAAATGAGTGCTTTGTGGAATATTAAAAAATCATGAGAAATTAGTTAGTTATGACTAACTCTCATGGAAATGGTCATAGATGAATGACTTTCTTAACTTAGTTGAATCCCAAAATTTGATATCTAATATAGTGCATTGCAAAATACCCTCAATACTTAAATACATAACATTGAAGGGAGCTCTACTTGAATGGTTCATGAGGTACAATACCTACTAAGGTTTTGCAAATCGGCTAGCAAGCTAGGTGGGCTTGATTGTGGGGAAAACTCCACGGTTAAGCACGCTTGAGCTAGAGGCAATCTGGGATGGGTGACCTCTTAGCAAGTCCTGGTTACTGGATGCAAGCCCCATAAGTGATGATTGATGCTACGTGATTCATTTCACTAGTTTCAATCCCACTTCTTCACCCGTGTGAGCATCACCAAATGCAATGAGAGCTAAGTGGACTATTTAAAAATCATGAGAAATTAGTGAGTTATGACTACCTCTCATGGAAATGGTCATAGATGAAAGACTTTCTTAATGTAGTTGATTCCCAAAAAATGATATCTAATATAATGCACTCCGAAAGATGATCAATACTTAAATACATAAAAGTGAAGGGAGGTCTACCTGAATCATTCGTGAGGCACAATACTTGCTAAGGATTTGCAAGTAGGGTAGCAAGCTAAGTGGGCTTGATTGTGGGGAAAACTCCATACTTAAGCATGGTTGAGCGAGAGACAATCTCGGATGGGTAACCTTTCGAGAAGTCCTCGTTACGGGTGCAAGCCCCGAAAGTTATGATTGACACTATGTGATGGATTTCACTATTTCCAATCCCACTTCATCCTATTGAGCATCACCCAATGAAATGAGTGATAAGTGGACTATTAAAAATCATGAGAAATTTGTAAATTATGACTACCTCTCATGGAAATGGTCATAGATGAATGACTTTCTTAATGCAGTTGAATCCGAGAAAATGATATCTAATATAATCCACAACGAAAGACTCTCAATAATTAAATATTTTAAATTAGTTAAATTACGTTTTTGAATGTATAACTAATTTATTATATTGAATTTCTAAATTAGGTTTATTTTAATAAATAAATATTTTTATAGTGATATAATTTGAGTGAAATTACACACAATAGTGTAGTTCATAGAGCTGTAAGGGTTCCAAAATGGGTCTTCAAGAAAAACTTTGGCCCCATAAGTGATTCAATTCACTAGTTTCAATCCCACTTCTTCACCCTTATGAGCATCACCCCTATGAGCATCACCCGATGTAATGAGTGCTAAGTGGGCTATTCAAAAATCATGAGAAATTAGTCAATTAATATAATGCAAAGTGAAAGACCCTCAATACTTAAATACATAAGAGTGAAGGGAGTTCTACTTGAATGGTTCATGAATACTTGCTAAGGTTTTACAAATGGGGTAGCAAGCTAACTCGGCTTGATTATGGGGAAAAATCCACAGTTTAGCGCGTGCAAGCCCCAAAAGTGATGATAGATGCCATGTGATTCATTTCACTAGTTTCAATCCCACTTCTTCGCCTGTGTGAGCATCACCTCTCATGAAATAGTATAGATAAATGACTTTCTTAAGTCACAAACTTCAAATGTTTAAACTTAGCCAATTTTCAATTATTAAAGTCAAGAGGCCCATTCTTGTTCAAACTCTAGCTGTACTAGTTCTTTTAGTAATTATTTTTTAATTTTTTGGGTAAATATATACAAAGGATTTCAAGTAATAATTAAAAGTTTGTGATCTCACTTCTATTAAAAGAAAAACTATTAAATTATTAAAAACAATTTTTAAATAATAAATTAATAAATTAATTCTTTTAATATATTACTAATTATTAAAAAAAAATTATATTATATAATAATTTTTTAATTATATGGCTGACTACTAAATTTTTTGATCTTGTAACTTGATTTCATAGTTATTTTTCTTACTTTCAATATTATCTTTAAAACCTTTAAGATTTCATCAAACCATTTAATTATATATTTTAAATAATATAAAATATTATTTTAAAAGAAACTAAATATATATAATTTATAAATATTGTTTTTAATTAAAAACCAAAATTGATTTATGCAATATATAATATAAACCCTACCAAAAAAAATAGAAAAAAAAATTGTAACTTATACATCTTAATTTCAATTAAAAAATAAAAGTAATTTATTCCACTACAATATATAATGTTACCAACAAATAAACTACTCTCACTAAACCAAGCTACAAAACTAACCCTAAAAAAAACTGCAACCAAGTAAACAACATACCAAACTATCCTAAAGTAAAATTATGTATTGATTATCATGTTTTATATTCCAGTGATCTTGAAATAAGATGAATATTTTATTTTAAAAAAACAAACAACCTAAAATTTAAACCCCTTCCTATACCAATGTTTTTTAATTTATTTATATTGAATTTTTAATTAGGTTTAATTTAATAAATAAATATTTTTATAGTCATATAATTTGAGTGAAATTAGACACAATAGTGAAGTTCATAAAGCTGTAAGGGTTCCAAAATGGGCATTAAAGAAAAAATTTGGCCCCATAGTCATGCCAGCATACATAAATCTACCACGAACGAAATTCCACTCTCCATTCCAATGTGATGGCAGACACTGTTCCTTAGGGTTCCATATTTAAGTAATTTAGGTGGCTATCAAAATCATTACTGGCACATTATTTATTTATATTAACATTGGCATATTATTTATTAAATTATTTATATTAACATGTTAAGTTTTTTAGTAGAAAATAATCTTGCTAATTTTCTGCATAAGTTAGATGAACCTCCCATGGTTGAGGTAGAAGGCTAACTAGCTTTATTAGATATGGTTTTTTTTAACCTAGCTATTTATTTGCTCCACCCTGAAAGAGTGGAACAACCAATCAACTTGGATACCTTTCTATCTCTATAATGTTATTGTTACATACAATGGTGGGAACAACCAATCAACTTAGATACCTTTCTATCTCCATAATATTATTGTTCCATACAATGGTGGAAACAACCAATCAACTTAGATACCTTTCTATCTCCATGATGCTATTGTTCCATACAATGCTCTATCAGCTATAGTTTTTCCCAATAGCCCTCATGACTACAGTTATGTTTTCCTTTAGCTCTATGATGTTCCATACAATGTTCTATCAGCTATAGTTTTTCCAGATAGCCCTCATGACTACAGTTATGTTTTCCTTTATCTCTATGCTCAATTCAGTTTTATTCTTAACACATACTCAATACAAACTTTAGAGTTCAACAACGCTGTCATTTCCATCTCTGGTTGTTGCCTTCCCCCAAAGGGCAGCAACTAGTTTTGAACTCCGTTCTTCATAGACTTTCTTCTAAATTTCCAAGTATTTGACTCTCACCTTTACCCTATTTAATCTCTATTCCAATGTTGCAGCCCATAATAGTAATATTGACAAACTAATATAAGTTTGTGTAGATCTTCTTCAGGATTCATCGTATTAATTTTCTTTAGATCCACTTTTTGAACCAGCAAAGATGGTTCATCTTTACGATGCTATTGAAATATATGTTGGCCAAACATCTCTTAACTATTTATTAAAAGAAATAAAAATCAGTTTTCATCATTCTATCACATCCTGAATATAAACCACTTTGGCTGGTTCTGAATGCCAATCAAAAGAAAATTAATGCAATGAATCCGGAAAAAAAACTACACAAATTTGAAGATAACAGAAACCTCAAAGACATAATATAAATCTCTTAAATTTTTTTTATTGCAATACTTATCTAGCTAAACCATACTAAAGAATGGTGTTTCCAGTCGTAACTCAGTATCAGATAGAGACCTTAAAAGTGACGAACGCTTCGAAATATTCACACACAATATCGATATGTTTAAATTTATTGAATATTAATTGGAAATTTTTTTTATCGGTTTATATGTTGGAGATTAAGACAACTTATTTTCTTGTATATGTCACTAAAATTATACCATCGAATGTTTCAGCGCTAGTCATTTTTTTTTACTGCATTCTAATATGTAAAGTTGTAATGGTCTCTACGCTTGAAAATTTTATATGCAGGTAAATGTGTTTGAGAACATGGAAGAAGCCCAGCTAAAGGAATGCGTACAAAATCACTTAACTTCTGCAAAATCTCGTTCTTCAAAGGCTGCAGCAAAACAAGTAAAACATCTGTTATTATCTATGCTTCCGCCTCTATATTTTCTCTGAAGTTCTTCATCATAAGCTCCGACTTGTGTGCTTATTGGCAGCTATCCAAGAAGAGCAAACCGAAGGATTCTAAAAGCCCTAAAAGCGGAATGACTGCAAACAGTCTAATGGCCGCTGTCTGGAAATTTCACTCCCAAGAAGAATCATCCTCGATGTCGTGATATAAACAGCTCTATGTAAATGACAAAACTACCCTGACCAGAGTACACTAAATGACGTAATGAAGAAAGTTCTAAAACTTATAAAGCATCATATTAACACTGTTAATTATCAACTAAGTTGATCGAATCAACTCAACATGCCCGACAAACACGTCTGACATAATGATATAAGTGCTATCGTCTGATATAATGATATAAGTGCTATGGTCAAGCATGACGATTTGTAATATAAACGATCCGGTCCGTTCGGACTTTCAGGTGTAATATATATATGATTTGGAGTATGCGGATTTACAGGTGTAATATACTCTAATTTTTCTTTTCATTTTTTTTTTGTATAGTTAAGAAAATTTATATTAGTAAAGAAAAACTGTATTACATTTTTTTTAAGATGTAATCAAAATCTACCCTTCGCTACAATTAGGGTAGGTTAAAAAATTAGAGGCACCTGATTTTGGAGATTTGTTGCTTTAATTTTCTTTACTTCTTTTTAATGAAGGGGAAGAAAATTGATTGTTTTATAAGAATTTTGAATATGAAGTAAAAGAAGAGGAGAAATTGACTTTCTTTTCTTCCTTTTTATATGAAGGAGGGCTTTGTCAATATCTTTAGTAGTAGTGTCTTCCTCTCTTCCTCAAAGGCTGAACTCATGTTCTCTAAAAGGCACTTGATCTAGATCTAGTTGATCTTCTTAAGCTATGACTTTTACCTCAAAACACTTCAAATCTTTATATGAATTTATACTTATTGGAATGAGGCCTTCTAAATGGATGATTCTTGTGCTTCTTTCAAATTGGTTTGAATGCTTTTTGCTCATCATTACTTTGAGAAGATGCAGGAATAACATATTAAGATGCAATAGATTTTCAGCAGTGTTTTGCAAAGTGCCTGTACTCAAGGTAAAAATTGCATTAGCTTGAAGATGAGACTAATTCCCCAAGTCATCTCGAGATTTTTTTTGCAAAATCAATTTCAACACCAGTTATGGCACAAGAGATGTTATTGTCCTCGCACTTAGAGTTAGAAATATAGCAGCACAATTTGCCACCTATGACTTTGAAAATATCATCCTTGTAGCCAAAGAAGGAATATATTTGAATTTAATAGAATATATTTCCATGGAAGGATTGAAATCTAGAGTT
>APFE031122850.1:0-23074 GCA_000404065.3 Pinus taeda
CGAGCAGCAAATCGCGTTGCTGCAACACGACGAGCAGCGTTGCTGCAACACCTGTTACAGCAACACAGTTTTCTGTTTTTCTGTTTTTTGTGCTGAAACAGAGCAGTTTTAAATTGTGTGTTTGTTTAGGAATTTAGCAGAAAATTCCATCATATCAGAGAGTTGACCTGGGATGTTTTTGGTTAAGGAATTCACCATTAAAATTCCAACAAAACTGATGATGAGCAGACAACACAGTAGCAAGAATTATACACACAAACCTTTCCACGCTAAGCCTGTAACCCATTTCTGCTGCAATTGATCAGTAAATGGCTACACAAATAAATATCTGCAAAAGTTGATGCGTATATATATTTGTAGTCTCACGCAACCAACGTGTAATGAGGAATAGAAACATAAAGGGGATTCGGTCTCTTTGTTTGCATGCATGTTTAATGTGGGGATTGTAGAGGTTTTGCAGGACAAAGAAGTCTTGCATGCAGGTTTGATGCGGTGCTTATTTTGAAGGGTAGAGAAGTCTTGTGGGTGTCAGCTAGACATGAAACGAGGGAAATTCCAGGAAAATATTAACTGAATGGTAAGTCTGTATAAGGTTGCCTCATCACCATTTCCTCACAGTACTATTAAACGAGTAAATGTTAAATTTCAAGAAACACAAGGAAGATAACGAAGTTAGTTTTTCTACACAAACCTGAATATTTATTGAACATTTAATTTTTCCACACAAACGGAATATAAACTAACTACCGTTGCCTATAAGATCGGCACTATGAGCGTTTCTATTAATATACAAAATATTACCTATTCGAAAACCCGTAAAATTAAAGAAAAAATTTAAATGTATGTAATTAAAGTTATAATTTTGTAAATTAAAAAGATAACAAATTTAATTTTAAAATTTTAGTTTATATACATATAATCAAATGATCAGGGATAAAGTTTAATTTGTAAAATTTAAAGTTATAATATACATTCTATCAATCTTGAGTTATTGGGAAGAGGTTTAAAGTTTAATTTCAAAACAGGAAGCTTTTATATACATTCTAGTTTTGCAAATCTGATAGAAAATGCAGATGCCATGTAATATCTCATTCCATATTTTGTTTAATGTTTTTTTACAAATTTTTATTTAGTAAATTTTATAATTAAATCATTTTTAGGTTTGTGTTTTAGTGTTGCAAATGGATTCCAAACACCAAAAGCCTTAAAACTCTTGTCATATTCATACAATTGTAAAAACAAGATGAATAACATAAAGTTTAACAATATATTGTAGAAATAATTTCACTCAAAAAGAAGTTAGTAAAGCTTAACATTTGAATTTGAGTTCTGATTGTTTAATAATTAAAAGAAGAGAATATAACAACTTATTATAGGTTTATAGAGATGTGTTTTTTTAGACATTCCATAATCTGATATGATACAAGGATTCTAAAGAAGTAATTGCACCACATGTTGCAAATGAAACTCAGCAAGAGAAAGAGTAGTAGAGAAAAAATAAGTAAAATTTTTATGATTGCCATTTACTGTGAACAAAATTGCCAATGGGTCAATTGCGAATACATAAATCCATTCTTCCAGGGTATGAGTTTTCTCACCACATAGATTCTTTATTAAAGAATGGTGTCTAGAGCTCAATTGCTCCAAGAGTTTATGAGCCCTATACCAAAACAAACTATATTGAAATATTGAAATGTGAGACAGCTTAGAGATCCAAGCTTTACCCAACCATAAAATCATCTTCCATCAACATGTGCAGTAGGAATTAGTGCCACTTATTCATATAAATGAGTTATAATTGACCCATCACTGATCATTATTTTGCCTTGGAACTTTCCATCTCCCTAACAATCAATATAGTTGATCAATTCATCTGATAATAAACTGTGGAAATGATTACTAGAGGACCAACATGGATGTACACAAAATCCAAACTTCGGTCTGGAGAGAGAGACTTCAACCATTTAGGAAATAAATACAAGTTGTTGGCATTTGGTTTGGAGAGATCCCATACAGGACCATAGAAATTCCGGAAAGAGAGTTGGAGAGATGTAATTGTCTTGTGGGGAGATTTATTAGTTATGGACATAACATATCTATAATACATTTTTCTTTCTATTATTCCAAGAACTTGTCTGCCTCTTCCAAATGGCCAAAATATTATTCTCTACAAAATGTGAGAAATAAATCATAATCAATATTGTCTTTTGTTGTTTGGCCAAAATTGAGTTTGTTCAAAATTGAGTTTGTTCATTCTATGTCACACTGAAAAATTGAAGTTTTAACAACATTGTGGTAGCCAAAATTTAATCTTGGAAAATCTTACCCTGTGGGGAAGTTGCTACTCGAGAGCTCTTTTTGGGTGTAGGAGAGGGCTTTGGCTTAGTCTTTCTCTTATGAGTTAGATCATCAGTTGGATCAGTGGATCATGAACTTGATCCAGCCTTAGGAATAACAACTAGAATAAGAAACCATTAGAACACCACCCCTACCTTGCATTCTATGTCACACACAAAAAAATTACAGTTTTAACAGCATTGTTGGACTATTTTTATGGATTTTTTTTTGTCTATTTTAGTTAAATCCTAATGATAAACCCTACTTATCAGTTTTGAAACCTAAACCGTTCACGGAAAAATGTATTGTCCACGGATTATATTATTCATACAACAATTACACAAAATACAAATTCATGCTGAAGAAAAACTATCAATCAAATGAGGTGAAAACAATGAAGCCATATGGCTACATGTTTTTTGGCTAGTGAATCTTAAGAGATCCAATCATTCTAGAGAATACATTGTAGAAATTGTTTGATCACCCAGTTTAATCAAAACTAATCATGTTACAACACGAGTAAGACAAAGTTCACTTGGAGCGGCCATATCAAAATATATGTAATATGGTTTCAAAAGTTGAAATTGACTAGGTAAATGGACATCTCTAGAAAAAATTGAATATTTGAAAAAGCTCTAAAAGTGGGTTTCGAATATGAAGGTTATGTCATTAAAAAAAAGGCAATAATGATAACAAATAACCAAATGGTAAGTAGAATTTGACGTGTATGGTTGTAGATGATGTGAAAATTTAATAATTAAAAAACCCTCACTAACTTTACGTATAAGCTCACTTATACAAATACATTACTTTACCTACTTTTATAAAACAAGTGATAAACACTTTTACAAAGAAGTTACTTTATAAATGAAAGTTGCATGTAATATATATATATATATAAGCAAAATGTTTTTGATCATGTAGTTTAATCAAAACTAATCATGTTACAACACTAGTAAGGAAAAGTTCATTTGGAGTGGCCATATCAAAATATATATAATATGGTTTGAAAAGTTAAAATTGATTAGCTAAATGGACATCTCTGGAAAAAATTGAACTTGAAGTGGCCATATCCAAATATATATAATATGGTTTCAAAAGTTGAAAATGACTAGCTAAATGGACATCTCTGGAAAAAATTGAATATTTAAAAAAACTGTAAAAATGGGCTTGAAATATGAAGGTTATGTCATTAAAAAAAAAAGGCAATAATGATAAAAAATAACCAAATGGTAAGTACACGTGTATGGTTATAGATGAGGTGAAAATTTAATAATAAAAATATCGTCACTAACTTTACCTATAAGCTCACGTATACAAATAACTACTTTATGAAGTCACCTAGTTTTATAAAACAAGTGATAAACACTTTTACAATGAAGTTAATTTATAAATGAAAGTTGGATGTATATATATATATATATGCGCAAAATGCACGTTACATAACTTAAGCACGTTACATAACTTAAGCTTACAAGAATTGTAAAATGTAACTTGAAAAGAGATTTGACTCAAGACCTCTTACTATATAAAGTAACTTTTAACCAAGTGAGATAGTGCAAAACACATACTAATAGTAGTGGAGTGGAGGACAGGATTGTTGCTGTTGGTGTTGTTGGAACTTTGCCTCAGAGTGCATGCTTACAAAAAAAAATACTTATCCAAAATAAAACATTTTTTTGTAAAAAACAAATAAAAAAATCTAATTCTCAACAACAATGAGGTTAAATATCAATTAACTTGCCTAAAAAATACAAGTTCTCCCTTTATTTTTTTATTTTTTGAGATCACATAGAGCACACTACTAAGAGAATATGTTGTTAAGAAAAATATTTTCAACACTGCTTCTAATTTGCCAGATTTTATAGAGTGCGGGGAAAAGGGAAAATGTAAATTATAAAGAGTATCAAACTAAGAATATACACAGAAAAATGGAAAACTAACTCTATAATTATTATTTTTAAGTATAATTAAATGGTAATCTCATGACATAATGAAAAAAATTGTATCTTGGGAAAATAGACATCTTTATTTATGAAAGGAAAGATGTTATTAACTAAAACCAATTCTCTAGACATAATGGAATAAATTGTTTAGGAAAGAAATGTATGGAAATAATTAATATTAGAAATGGCAACACAAGCTCAAGATAACGATCAACAAAAAGAGTAGCTCTTTGAACATGCTATGATACATGTTCAGGATGATAATTCATTCCATATAAGCCAACCACCTTCAATAACTACTCACACAACTAGATCAAATATCATAGCTCTAGTATTTTATGTGGCTGAAACCCTCAAAGAGGGAAATACTCCACATCCCGAGTCAATGTGGCCGCTAGAGGAAATTTAACTACTGAAAGAGGAAAGAACTTTACATAAGATATTTCTCATGAAATCATTATTAACAGTGACTCCCCATGCTCTTTAAATCGACGTTATGGACCGATTGGGTGTTAAGTCATGGATCAATAGTCATTAATATCGAGGAGGATGTAAGCCTTTAGATTACTTTATGTCTAGAATACATCATGGCCATCAGGTTATGATGCAAATAATGCATAATAAAGAAACATGATTCTACCTAATAGACACATTAGACCAAGTTGAGCATAACTAACTCCTAAATGTCTAACTATCCTAACATAAATTTCTGATTGGAACCTTTAACTTAATAACTACGTGAACTTGTGAAGTTCACTTGAAACATTCTCATGTTCCAATAAGTGTCATAATCCTATAAAAGTAGCGTGTTATGTATTTTGGTTACACGTTGTCGATTTGGTTACAATGAGATTGCAGGTCATTTAGGCCCAAAATGTCCCTCTATTATCAGACTTGCTAATTCACATTCGTGATACCATTTAAAGCAAATTTATGGTATGATCAATAGGAAGAAATCAATAAATATTGGATATTTGACTAAAATATACCACTAAATAACAACTACCAAACATATTTAAATAGCTACGAACCTTATTTAAGGCATCCTAAGTAATGATGGACCCATATTAAGGGTTTGTGCCCTCAAATGGTTTAGTGAACTTAGGAAATGCACCAAAAAAGTGACCGAATGGAAAAAGAAATGAGGCAAACTGGCAACCAAGGGTATGATACCAATGGGGTAACAAGGAATCAAAGAACTCACCATAATGTTAAACATCCCAATGGTGTCCCATGTCTATACCAGGGCGAAACTAGCTCTTGGAAGGTGACATATAATTTGAGAGCTACCATATAATCATAAGGTGGGTCAAGCATGGGTGAATAGTTCCAGGAACCTTCAAGGGTATAATCATATGTGAGTACCAAAGCTCAAATTCCATACTATACACGATTATTTTTGGTGAGTGAATTTAATGAAAGTCACTAAACACCCAAGTTAATTTTGATAGAGTATAAATGATGTACAAATGATATAACATGAAGCATCTCTTTCTTAACCTAAGAAATGGAGAGTAGAAACTTGGACTATGGGTATTTATTATACCAGCATTATTCTAGGTTTACTCAATCTCTTATCATATCTTAATGCTTTCTTTAGTTTAAATTATATGCTAGGTGGGTATTATTAGGCCCACATTGTTTTCCATTGGCACTCAAACTTATGTCATTTTAATATACAATATCAATTTGTTTTCTATGTTTCATTAAAATAAAGCATATCATAAGAAACACATCATAAAAATGAACTAACTAAATTTAGTAATGAATAGCACAAAAGTACAGTATTAATTAGATTTTTGCATTAATATAGTACAACAACTAAACTATTTGCGAGCTTGGATAGGTAAGAAACACAAATAAATGGGTAAAACATGTTTATGTCCAATTGTGATTGAAATGATAAAAATAATATTGAATTATATAATTTAATATAATATAAATACATAGTTTTAAATATGAATATGCAATCTTGGGGTTCATTAGTCACCCATAAAGGGTCCAAAGGGAATCTATCCCAAGTGCATGTTATGGATCAACACTATCTATTTTGAATCTTTCATGATGAAGGCATAATGACTTTAATGGAATTGTTTAGCTCTAATATTGTATGCCGAGTTGAATTAAAACTGAATTAAAGAATTTGGCATGAGAAGATAAAAGCTATAAATTAACTAAAGTCTACGAGATGAAACTATTTATATAGAAACATTGGCACACATAATTGAAATCAAGACCATGCTCATGATACAAAAACTAATTTGAAAAGAATAAATGCATGTGTAATTTCCCTCAAAATGTTTTTCTATAGAGATATATTTGCTACACAAAAAATCAAGTTGAATCTATAATGAATTAATTGGCATGGCAAAGCCCCAAAGAGTCTTCTACATTCAATACGACTTATAAAAATGACAATCATGAGGTTTTTTTGTATTCATATTCTAAACTTCTTTCTAAGAAAATATAATGGATTTTTATGTCTTAAGGGATGATACTCTACTTTGACTAAATGCAAGAGCAATTTGTGATCTAAGATGGTAGTACAACTAGATGGAATCAATAGGAGTTTCTAATGCTTCCTTCTAAATTTCTACCTCTAAAACATTTTGTTTTTCTAGATAAAGTTTAAATGTAAAGGTTGTGTGAAGTAATAAATTCAGTATAACATTTGTTCTTTGTTGGGAATGATTGAGTGTAGTTTCCTATGATTCATAGAAGAGATCAAAATTTGTTCCCACAGATGAATTATATTCACTAGAATTTAAAACAACTAATGTTCATTTCCAAGCCCCAAGGGTTAGCTCAAATATTTGAGTCCTCGTTGTTAAGTACCTCCCCGATCGGGAGGTCACACGAGCAATTCTCCTTGATGCCCTTGGGGTTAGGCCCTACTAGTCTCGCTGACGGGCTTTAAAAGATTCCCTTCGGGGTTGATCTCCCCAAATTTTTCCAAGGTAAAAAAAACTAATGTTCATGTCCAAGGCATTGATAATATGGCTATTCATTCCATCACAACCATGATAATATATTACTATTATTCAAAAACACAATTAGTAAAGGGTTATGCACTCCATATTTTTCCAAGGGAAAAAAACCAATGTTCATGTCCAAGGCATTGATAATATGGCTATTCATTCCATCACAACCATGATAATATATTATTATTATTCAAAAACACAATTGGTAAAGGGTTATGCACTCCATATTTCATTTGCCCAGCAAGAGTAAACATGTGCACTTTAAACATGGTATAGGAGAGATGTGTAGTGTATTGTAATCCTTATAAATTCAATTGAAAAATAAAGTTCATAAAGTTTTATTTTTTCATCATCCATAATAGTCATAAGAAAATAAACTCACATAAATCCATCTAAATCTCAATCTTTTAGTCACAAATAAATTGGTGTTGCAATTGACCTTTATTCCACTTAATGATTAATAGATGTAAGATGGATCTACATTAGTATTAATAACATACAATCATACATAATCACTTAATTTGTTTGAATATTTCTATAACATTTGTTTTTTTGTCATATATATATATATATATATAAATTCTGCTCTCAATAAAAAGTAGCTTGAATAACATGCAATAACTTTGAAATGTATATGCAAATTCATCTTAACTTTATTCAATAACTTTGAAATGTATATGAAAATTCATCTTAACTTTATTCAATAGCTTTGAAGTGTATATGCGAATTCATCTTAAATTTAGATTTATAGTTGATTATTTTATTATAACACCATCTTAAACAATATCCTTATGGTTCAAATTAGCATGTTAATTGTTGGAAAAAAAATTCCAGCGACAACAAGCTAGAATCATTTAATGGCAAGTCCCCGTTGGACTTGCTTTCATTTGGTATAGCTTCCACCTAACATATTGGAATAAATTTAATATCAATTAAAATAGAAAAATAACATTTAAATGCTCTCATTTGGTATAGCTTCCACCTAACATATTGGAATAAATTTAATATCAATTAAATTAGAAAAATAACATTAAAATTTCTAAAATCTAACTATCTGTATATGTTAGAAATATTATGTCTAATTACCTATCCTAACCGGAAACATGTACATTGAGATAAAACACAAGAAAAGAAAATTAATTACAAAATTAAATTAAATAATTAATAAAATCAATAAAAGATTGAGCACAAAAAATATATTAATATTTTAAAAATATATTTTTATTTAAAAAATCACATACATATTCTTGTATCCAATATGAAATATTAATTGAAAAAAGAATATGGAAATTTTGAACCTTGATAGAAATACAAAATATATAACAACACATTGCCATAAAAGTCTTCTCCAAAGATATATGACGTTTCCATTTATCATTAAAAAATTTTGAAATATTAATTGAAAAAAGAATATGGAAATTTTGAACCTTGATAGAAATACAAAATATATAACAACACATTGCCATAGAAGTCTTCTCCAAAGATATATGACGTTTCAATTTATCATTAAGAAATTTATGAGTAAGAGTTGATAAAATTATACAAGCTTCTGGAATCTAAATTTCGATCTCTTTGTTTCTCAAAAGAGCATCCTCTTAAATGACATACTTAATAAAGTACATTTATTAAGAATTGATAAAATTATACAAACTTTGGAATCTAAATTTTGGTTCTCTTTGTTTCTCAAAAGAACTTCCTCTTAAATGACATAATTAATAAAGTACATTCAATTTTATCTTCTTTTCGTTACAACAAATTCCACTTTCCAAGTATAATTTTAATATTTCTTATGAAAAATGTTGGATAAAAGCATACTATTATTCCTTTCAAACAATGATGTCGATATAATTTTCCATTTTTCAAATTCTTATGGTTAGTAACAAATTGTAATTTGTTATACATATATTTGTATTTGATTCAAGATTTTGAATATGTAGTAGTGTTTATTTGTATGCAAGTAGGTTTTTTTCTTTTTATTTTTCTATTATTTATTGTATTCTCTTATTCTTTATATTTTCTTTATCATTCATATTATTTCAGTCTGAAAAATATTTTCCAAATGTACAGAAAGTAATAGCTAGTATGTTAATAGTTAAATAATTTTATATTTACGCAAGTAATCATAAACAAATAATAGATTCAAATATTAATCCCATATTCATTGGGTGAAATGGTTACAAAGAGTTTATAAGTTATCCTTCACCTAACATAATTCATTTGCACAATATTATGCAATATGGACTACAATGTATTCTTTTAATCTTAATCATATACTAGACTAGTATACAAAAATTTGGGATCTGAAAATATGTAATGGATAGAAATACTATGGTAGATGACACATGAGCAAAAGCATGCCAGTGTCTAGTAGATTCCATACATGATTATCTCTAATAATCCATTGGTTAGCCCACGAATAGCTGAGTAGTTTTATCTAACATGGAGAAGAACTTCACAGGTAACATGGACTAAACAAAACAATTTGAATGTGAAAAACAAAGCGGATACCTCGATATCCATAAGACTTGTGTAAGGCCCATAAAATTTAATCCATATATGGATTGTCAATATCCAAATAATAATATAAAATCCTTTATCCAGGTACTTGAAGTGGAAATGAATAATATGGAATTAGGAAGAATGAAGTGAAAAAATAAATTATCGGGATCCATATACAAATAGTACATATGAAAAATTCAAAACAAATTCCTAGTTCTATATAGTTAGATAGAAAATAAAATTTAGAATGCATAACACCACAATAAATTCCATTAAATCATTACTTATCCAGATACAATGAATTCATGAAATCTGAATACTTTTAACACCTATGTCAAAACTACCATGTCAATGTATATGTCGTCATACCAAGTCATTAGTATGCTTAATAAATTAAATCAGTCATTGACCATATGGGATGACATGTAATATGACATGTCATATTACATGTCATCATAAATGCACTCAAAATTTGGTTAGATTCATTTCATTGTCCACCATGTTATTTCAAATCTATGAAATATTAGGTGAAAGAAAGCTTTGGATTTGGATGTCCAGTATCAAGGATTTGGAAATTTCAAATAATGATATATTAAGTTTGATCCAAATCCTAATATATATGATGTAAGTTATGAAAGTTCTTTTTAGACATAATTTACCTTATCCAGATCCAAATACAAATAATCTATCAACAATTCCTCTAGATCTAGATTTAAGGAATTGAGAGCTCATAAAATTATATTAGCAGTGTGTATACATGATCCAGATTCAAATTACTTGCATATGGATTTAATCAAAATCTTTAAAAACACCCATGTGATCAACGCTTTGAACTCTTTGATTTGGATCTCGTTACCAAGAATTTTTCAATCAATTTTTTGGCACTTTTATGAAATAATAGGAAATAAATTAGATCAAATGATATGAAAAATAAATAAATTTGGAATGGAAATAATTGTCATCAAATTAATTGGAAACTATGCAAAATTGTAAAAATTCATTATATACAATCAAATAAAACAAAATAAAAGATAAAAACATTTACAAACTATAATAAACCAATAATAAATCATATTGTAGAGAAAACAAAGGGAAATCTATAGGAGGGTGTGGCCATATAGAGGAGTTGTCTAGTTTAGTTCTATCGTCTCTATTAGGAAGTTCGTTAACACTAGGAGCGAGACATGTGTTGGTTGGAAACACTTGAATGGACCATATTGGTTGTATAATATAGGAAGTGCAAGAAGTTGAATGAACCATGTACATGAAGGGACATCCTAATGAAGCAAAGTACAATGGTTGGGTACCCACGAAATCTAGTGGATGGTTGTTTCTCTATCTGGATGTCATTTTAGCAATGTCTACATGATGGAGTTAGAAAGTATCAGCGTCTTAACAATGTCTATTTATTTATCACATACATATAATTTTATACACAGTGGTGATATCAATATACATTCTTTAAAAAACATAATCTAAACACAAACCAAAGTCTGTATTTCATAACGCTCATATAGTCTAATGTTTGTTATATGATATCTATGAATTCCCAACCTATATTCAAGTGGTCCATCTCTCCCTACTTATATTTTGTACTTGAACCCTATTCTTGAAATTTCTATATCAGTACTAAATCTCTATTCTCCCATCTTAACAAAGTATATTTCTTTATCAAGATATCTATTTCTTTGTCACAGTACATATACTTTTATACAACATTTATATCACTTGCATATTTTGTAAACTGAACACAAATCAAAATCTATATTCCGCAATGCTCATATACTCCAATATTTGTTGTAGGATATCTATAAATTTCCAACCTATATTCAAATTATCCATCCTCCCTACTTGTATTTTAAAGTTAAACACCATTAAAAGAAATTATAATATATTCATATTATTTAAAACAGATATACATTATAACCAAGTGCAAATTCCCGGCTCGTGCAAATCCAAGAGCAATCTATACATTAATAAACAAATAAATCCTATGATTACACATTCCTAAATGCTCCTATATAACATCATGGAACAAAAATCCTATGATCACACATTCCCTATATGCTCACATATATAACACGATGGCACAGAATCTTTCGAGACTCTCATACACCATGTTATTCTAAGCTAATATCACTACTATTTAAAAATAGAAGAATTTTCAATCTGCATATGGGATCTAAGATGTAAAAACAAGTCTTCAATCTGATTATAGGATTCAACAGGATGAAATGAAAAAAAGCAATTATGGAGCCCAGAAATACCAAAATTCATATATATTACCATCGACTTTGATTTGCATATAGAATACAGACTTAGCAAAAGATATTACTAGCATAACATTTTGAACTTAGGTCCGTGATTCCATGCTGATGCTGCGGATCTTAGCCAGGACTCCTACAAGAGGATCATTGATATAAGTTGTGGGCTCAAGCTTGCACGAATCGACCCTGTTATGTCGATTATTCCATGATGTTGCTTTGGAGCTTAGCCAGGACTCCCACCAGAGGAGCATTGGTATACGTTGTGGGCTCAAGCTTGGTGGAATCAGCCCTGCTATCCTCAAACCCGTCATAGCGATCAGGCCCTCCCACAACTGCACCTGTTAATTCATTTGGGTTTGGTGCATCTCTGTTGAACCACAAAGTGAAACCTTCGGTACATGATATCTTTCTGGAATCCTCGTATATCGAAACTATGGAGGACCCTCTGTGGTGAGCTTGCTGTGGATATTTGTCGCCAAAACCCACCATGAAAGACATACGAGCAGGATTCTTGCCCAAAATGTAATCCACCTGCAATTTACATATACAAAGTGGATTTGTTAGCTACTAATTTGCTGGTTTTTTGAAATTATGATATGAAAAAACAAATCAAATTTATTTAACTTTGAATCTCTTATACTCTGAGAAAGCTGGAATGGATATACAAGTGTGCTCAATTCTTCTCCTCATTAATTAAATATTTTGCAACACTTGAAAAATTATAATATGTATATGTACTTGTTGTTTGGCAAATGCAATAAGAATGCTTGGTTCATATGTTTGATCGCCACATTGCAGGTATTGCTTATATCGTGACAGTAAGTCACTGTAAACTGATACAAGGAATGATGTGCCTGTAGCATATTGTGTATTTGCACCATCTCTGACAAACAACAAACCTCCTGTACAAGTGCAACAGATACAAACACTGTTGATGAGCTTAATTTTGAAACTCAACAGATACAAACACTGTTAATGAGATTAATTTTGAAACTCGGAGCATGATAGGGAGAAACTTCCATTTACCAGGTGTGATGGAATTTTTGAATTGAGGACTTTGTGGAAGAACTGAGCAGAGGAACACTTCTGCTTGGCCTCTGAAAACTTCCAGGTTGGTTTCTCCGGAGAAATATAGCTGCCAGGTTTATTAATTTTATGAAGATGTGGTCAGTTGAAGGTCAAGTGGTGAGTCTTAAACTTTTTCTCAATTGAACATTTGGTGATTCATATGTTTATGTGAATATGGACTTACACTAGATAGGTGGATTTGAACTCCTGCACATTTGAGATCCCAATTGAACTCATACTCATTGGAAGTACAAAAATTCTGGTGGAGTATGTATTTGGTATAATATGGCAATCCAGTTGCTCTATATAGCCACACTGCTGCCCATGCAAGCTCGTCCTGTAAGTTAGATAGTAGAGGAATAAGAAGACTTCAAGAAGTTACTCACTCTGTAGTTTAAATAAATAATAGTGTGAAGTGAAAAATGAAGTAAAATTTATAATGTTAAGGAAAGATACATCATAGCCTGAGACAGAGCAATAGAAAGGGCATTCTCCATGATATGTTCCCCGGTACTGGTCAGCAAAACGAAAGAGCTGTACTAAATGACATATTCAATTACATGAGTATCATAAAAAGTTGGAGAAGAAAATTCATTAAATTAATTTTCAATTTTGAATCTAACACATGAACGAAAGAGCTGTACTAAATTAGTATTCAATTATATGAGTATTTTAAAATGTTGGAGAAGACAATTCATTAAACTAATTTTCAATTTTGAATCTAAGACACGAATTTTATAGGCATGTTAAAAATGGGCATTTTAAAGAGATTTTTGGAATATTTTGGAATCATAAAAAACGTAAGAAACCTCAAATAAGTAATCTCACCCATATTTTTCTGATCCCAAAATATTCCAAAAATAAAGACATTAAATTAAATTTAAAATAAAAGTTATGAAAAACATTCATCCACAAACAAATATGACCGATCACATGTTTTAATTACTAAATTTATCTAGACTGCAAATTCCAAGAACAGAATAGAACAGAACGGTGAAAAGAAATTCCTATCATATGTTTGTTTTAATTACTAAAGTTATCTAGATTCTAAATTCTAAGAGTAGAATATAATAGTGAAAAGAAATTAAACCATTAGCCTTCCTCTAAAATATCTCAATATCGCTCAAATCTGCGATCGCTGTTTTAAAGCAATAAAACAGTATAAGTGATTTTAGAGTACGCATAATGTTATACCGAAGTAGCTCTTTGGAGTAGGAGAATGGAATAAGGTTTGTCAATGGCTGCAAAGACGACGGAGGAAGCGGCCAATGCTGCAGCAGTCTCTGCTGCAATTTCTGTCCCGTGAGTGGATGTATCTATTCTGTACAAAGTCCTTGGAGTGTCCATCCTCTCTGGGTTCTCCCAACAGTTATGGTCTGCAGTTGGATCTCCCACCTAAAAACAAAACCATAACTAAATTCATAATTGCTATTTGGTGTGATCCTTAGTAAATTTTGTTGTGATCCATGAGTAAATTTAGTTGGGATGGTAATTAACTCACCTGAACCCACAGCTGGTTTTCGGTGGCGCTTGCTTTGATGAAATAATCAGTTCCCCACTTAATGGCATCCCTAACGTTCTCCAACTCTCCCGCTGCTGCAAGTTCATCTCTGTACTGAAGGGCTCCCCATGCCAACATGGTAACGGTGAATGCCATCGGAAACCCATACTTCACATTATCCCCAGCGTCGTAGTAACCGCCCA
The DNA here is from genome assembly GCA_000404065.3 of Pinus taeda. Taxonomy (NCBI): domain Eukaryota; kingdom Viridiplantae; phylum Streptophyta; class Pinopsida; order Pinales; family Pinaceae; genus Pinus; species Pinus taeda. Next base: position 14,803 of record APFE031122850.1, read on the forward strand.
CCAAATCCACCTACATAAATACACAGTAAAAGCCATGTTGAACATCATTGTATCTTTCCAGACTTCTTGAAGATCTGCACCAAATAATCATTTCCTAATTTATATGGACAGAGAATGTTGATAGAAATCAAGCTGTTGCAAACTCATAACTCTAAATATTGGAGTAAGAATTCACATTGTAGGTGGGTTGCGGGGATCTTTATGTTAATAACTTAATTGTATATTTTCAGAATATCCTGAAATCTGATAGTGCTGAGAAATCAATTCCGAGAGATCAATTGTTTGATCTAAATAAGTTGTGGGTGGAGTATCAATTGTTTTCGCCAAAATAGATACCCTCGTTATTTTCGCATTGATAAGATCAGCGTCGTTATTTTGGCATTTTGGGTATGATTAACAACACTTCAAAAACATTCAGGAAACAACGTTTCTAAAACAATCCGGAACAGATGGCAATACCAAAATGAGAAGATATTGTTATTACATTTTGGATTTGTCCGTCTGTTAGAGCAGAATCTCCTCTCCAGCTTATCCTGTTGCTACTGCTGGACAGTTTCCCTGAACGTTGAGCCTCCAGAAACAGAATAGATTTATGCAGAGCATCTTTGTAGTCAAACTCACCCAACACAAACTGATGATGAGCAGACAGCACAGTAGCAAGAATTATACACACAAACCTTTCCACGGTAAGCCTGTAACCCATTTCTGCTGCAATTGATCAGTAAATGGCTACACAAATAAATATCTGCAAAAGTTGATGCGTATATATATTTGTAGTCTCACGCAACCAACGTGTAATGAGGAATAGAAACATAAAGGGGATTCGGTCTCTTTGTTTGCATGCATGTTTAATGTGGGGATTGTAGAGGTTTTGCAGGACAAAGAAGTCTTGCATGCAGGTTTGATGCGGTGCTTATTTTGAAGGGTAGAGAAGTCTTGTGGGTGTCAGCTGGACATGAAACGAGGGAAATTCCAGGAAAATATTAACTGAATGGTAAGTCTGTATAAGGTTGCCTCATCACCATTTCCTCGCAGTACTATTAAACGAGTAAATGTTAAATTTCAAGAAACACAAGGAAGATAACGAAGTTAGTTTTTCTACACAAACCTGAATATTTATTGAACATTTAATTTTTCCACACAAACGGAATATAAACTAACTACCGTTGCCTATAAGATCGGCACTATGAGCGTTTCTATTAATATACAAAATATTACCTATTCGAAAACCCGTAAAATTAAAGAAAAAATTTAAATGTATGTAATTAAAGTTATAATTTTGTAAATTAAAAAGATAACAAATTTAATTTTAAAATTTTAGTTTATATACATATAATCAAATGATCAGGGATAAAGTTTAATTTGTAAAATTTAAAGTTATAATATACATTCTATCAATCTTGAGTTATTGGGAAGAGGTTTAAAGTTTAATTTCAAAACAGGAAGCTTTTATATACATTCTAGTTTTGCAAATCTGATAGAAAATGCAGATGCCATGTAATATCTCATTCCATATTTTGTTTAATGTTTTTTTACAAATTTTTATTTAGTAAATTTTATAATTAAATCATTTTTAGGTTTGTGTTTTACTGTTGCAAATGGATTCCAAACACCAAAAGCCTTAAAACTCTTGTCATATTCATATAATTGTAAAAACAAGATGAATAACATAAAGTTTAACAATATATTGTAGAAATAATTTCACTCAAAAAGAAGTTAGTAAAGCTTAACATTTGAATTTGAGTTCTGATTGTTTAATAATTAAAAGAAGAGAATATAACAACTTATTATAGGTTTATAGAGATGTGTTTTTTTAGACATTCCATAATCTGATATGATACAAGGATTCTAAAGAAGTAATTGCACCACATGTTGCAAATGAAACTCAGCAAGAGAAAGAGTAGTAGAGAAAAAATAAGTAAAATTTTTATGATTGCCATTTACTGTGAACAAAATTGCCAATGGGTCAATTGCGAATACATAAATCCATTCTTCCAGGGTATGAGTTTTCTCACCACATAGATTCTTTATTAAAGAATGGTGTCCAGAGCTCAATTGCTCCATGAGTTTATGAGCCCTATACCAAAACAAACTATATTGAAATATTGAAATGTGAGACAGCTTAGAGATCCAAGCTTTACCCAACCATAAAATCATCTTCCATCAACATGTGCAGTAGGAATTAGTGCCACTTATTCATATAAATGAGTTATAATTGACCCATCACTGATCATTATTTTGCCTTGGAACTTTCCATCTCCCTAACAATCAATATAGTTGATCAATTCATCTGATAATAAACTGTGGAAATGATTACTAGAGGACCAACATGGATGTACACAAAATCCAAACTTCGGCCTGGAGAGAGAGACTTCAACCATTTAGGAAATAAATACAAGTTGTTGGCATTTGGTTTGGAGAGACCCCATACAGGACCATAGAAATTCCGGAAAGAGAGTTGGAGAGATGTAATTGTCTTGTGGGGAGATTTATTAGTTATGGACATAACATATCTATAATACATTTTTCTTTCTATTATTCCAAGAACTTGTCTGCCTCTTCCAAATGGCCAAAATATTATTCTCTACAAAATGTGAGAAATAAATCATAATCAATATTGTCTTTTGTTGTTTGGCCAAAATTGAGTTTGTTCAAAATTGAGTTTGTTCATTCTATGTCACACTGAAAAATTGAAGTTTTAACAACATTGTGGTAGCCAAAATTTAATCTTGGAAAATCTTACCCTGTGGGGAAGTTGCTACTCGAGAGCTCTTTTTGGGTGTAGGAGAGGGCTTTGGCTTAGTCTTTCTCTTATGAGTTAGATCATGAGTTGGATCAGTGGATCATGAACTTGATCCAGCCTTAGGAATAACAACTAGAATAAGAAACCATTAGAACACCACCCCTACCTTGCATTCTATGTCACACACAAAAAAATTACAGTTTTAACAGCATTGTTGGACTATTTTTATGGATTTTTTTTTGTCTATTTTAGTTAAATCCTAATGATAAACCCTACTTATCAGTTTTGAAACGTAAACCATTCACGGAAAAATGTATTGTCCACGGATTATATTATTCATACAGTAATTACACAAAATACAAATTCATGCTAAAGACAACTATCAATCAAATGAGGTGAAAACAATGAAGCCATATGGCTACATGTTTTTTGGCTAGTGAATCTTAAGAGATCCAATCATTCCAGAGAATACATAGTAGAAATTGTTTGATCACCAAGTTTAATCAAAACTAATCATGTTACAACACGAGTAAGACAAAGTTCACTTAGAGCGGCCATATCAAAATATATATAATATGGTTTCAAAAGTTGAAATTGACTAGCTAAATGGACATCTCTAGAAAATTTTGAATATTTGAAAAAGCTCTAAAAGTGGGTTTCAAATATAAAGGTTATGTCATTAAAAAAAAGGCAATAATGATAACAAATAACAAAATGGTAAGTAGAAGTTCACGTGTATGGTTGTAGATGATGTGAAAATTTAATAATTAAAAAACCCTCACTTAACTTACGTATAAGCTCACTTATAACCAAATACATTAACTTTAACTACTTTTATAAAACAAGTGATAAACACTTTCAAAGAAGTTCTTTATAAATGAAAGTTGCATGTAATATAATATAATATATATATATTATTATATAATATTAATATATATATATATATATATATATATATAAGCAAAATGTTTTTGATCATGTAGTTTAATCAAAACTAATCATGTTACAACACTAGTAAGGAAAAGTTCATTTGGAGTGGCCATATCAAAATATATATAATATGGTTTGAAAAGTTAAAATTGATTAGCTAAATGGACATCTCTCGAAAAAATTGAACTTGAAGTGGCCATATCCAAATATATATAATATGGTTTCAAAAGTTGAAAATGACTAGCTAAATGGACATCTGTGGAAAAAATTGAATATTTAAAAAAACTCTAAAAATGGGCTTGAAATATGAAGGTTATGTCATTAAAAAAAAAAAGGCAATAGTGATAAAAAATAACCAAATGATAAGTACACGTGTATGGTTATAGATGAGGTGAAAATTTAATAATAAAAATATCCTCACTAACTTTACCTATAAGCTCACGTATACAAATAACTACTTTATGAAGTCACCTAGTTTTATAAAACAAGTGATAAACACTTTTACAATGAAGTTAATTTATAAATGAAAGTTGGAATGTAATATATATACTACTAACATAATTATTATATATATCAATTATATTTTATTATATATATATTATATATATATATATATGCGCAAAATGCACGTTACATAACTTAAGCACGTTACATAACTTAAGCTTACAAGAATTGTAAAATGTAACTTGAAAAGAGATTTGACTCAAGACCTCTTACTATATAAAGTAACTTTTAACCAAGTGAGATAGTGCAAAACACATACTAATAGTAGTGGAGTGGAGGACAGGATTGTTGCTGTTGGTGTTGTTGGAACTTTGCCTCAGAGTGCATGCTTACAAAAAAAAAATACTTATCCAAAATAAAACATTTTTTTGTAAAAAACAAATAAAAAAATCTAATTCTCAACAACAATGAGGTTAAATATCAATTAACTTGCCTAAAAAATACAAGTTCTCCCTTTATTTTTTTATTTTTTGAGATCACATAGAGCACACTACTAAGAGAATATGTTGTTAAGAAAAATATTTTCAACACTGCTTCTAATTTGCCAGATTTTATAGAGTGCGGGGAAAAGGGAAAATGCAAATTATAAGGAAAATGTAAATTATAAAGAGTATCAAACTAAGAATATAAACAGAAAAATGGAAAACTAACTCTATAATTATTATTTTTAAGTATATAAATGGTAATCTCATGACATAATGAAAAAAATTGTATCTTGGGAAAATAGACATCTTTATTTATGAAAGGAAAGATGTTATTAACTAAAACCAATTCTCTAGACATAATGGAATAAATTGTTTAGGAAAGAAATGTATGGAAATAATTAATATTAGAAATGGCAACACAAGCTCAAGATAACGATAAAAAAAAAGAGTAGCTCTTTGAACATGCTATGATACATGTTCAGGATGATAATTCATTCCATATAAGCCTACCACCTTCAATAACTACTCACACAACTAGATCAAATATCATAGCTCTAGTATTTTATGTGGCTGAAGCCCTCAAAGAGTGAAATACTCCACATCCCGAGTCAATGTGGCCGCTAGAGGAAATTTAACTACTGAAAGAGGAAAGAACTTTACATAAGATATTTCTCATGAAATCATTATTAACAGTGACTCCCCATGCTCTTTAAATCGACGTTATGGACCGATTGGGTGTTAAGTCATGGATCAATAGTCATTAATATCGAGGAGGATGTAAGCCTTTAGATTACTTTATGTCTAGAATACATCATGGCCATCAGGTTATGATGCAAATAATGCATAATAAAGAAACATGATTCTACCTAATAGACACATTAGACCAAGTTGGGCATAACTAACTCCTAAATGTCTAACTATCCTAACATAAATTTCTGATTGGAACCTTTAACTTAATAACTACGTGAACTTGTGAAGTTCACTTGAAACATTCTCATGTTCCAATAAGTGTCATAATCCTATAAAAGTAGCGTGTTATGTATTTTGGTTACACGTTGTCGATTTGGTTACAATGAGATTGCAGGTCATTTAGGCCCAAAATGTCCCTCTATTATCAGACTTGCTAATTCACATTCGTGATACCATTTAAAGCAAATTTATGGTATGATCAATAGGAAGAAATCAATAAATATTGGATATTTGACTAAAATATACCACTAAATAACAACTACCAAACATATTTAAATAGCTACGAACCTTATTTAAGGCATCCTAAGTAATGATGGACCCATATTAAGGGTTTGTGCCCTCAAATGGTTTAGTGAACTTAGGAAATGCACCAAAAAAGTGACCGAATGGAAAAAGAAATGAGGCAAACTGGCAACCAAGGGTATGATACCAATGGGGTAACAAGGAATCAAAGAACTCACCATAATGTTAAGCATCCCAATGGTGTCCCATGTCTATACCAGGGCGAAACTAGCTCTTGGAAGGTGACATATAATTTGAGAGCTACCATATAATCATAAGGTGGGTCAAGCATGGGTGAATAGTTCCACGAACCTTCAAGGGTATAATCATATGTGAGTACCAAAGCTCAAATTCCATACTATACACGATTATTTTTGGTGAGTGAATTTAATGAAAGTCACTAAACACCCAAGTTAATTTTGATAGAATATAAATGATGTACAAATGATATAACATGAAGCATCTCTTTCTTAACCTAAGAAATGGAGAGTAGAAACTTGGACTATGGGTATTTATTATACCAACATTATTCTAGGTTTACTCAATCTCATATCATATCTTAATGCTTTCTTTAGTTTAAATTATATGCTAGGTGGGAATTATTAGGCCCACATTGTTTTCCATTGGCACTCAAACTTATGTCATTTTAATATACAATATCAATTTGTTTTCTATGTTTCATTAAAATAAAGCATATCATAAGAAACACATCATAAAAATGAACTAACTAAATTTAGTAATGAATAGCACAAAAGTACAGTATTAATTAGATTTTTGCATTAATATAGTACAACAACTAAACTATTTGCGAGCTTGGATAGGTAAGAAACACAAATAAATGGGTAAAACATGTTTATGTCCAATTGTGATTGAAATGATAAAAATAATATTGAATTATATAATTTAATATAATATAAATACATAGTTTTAAATATGAATATGCAATCTTGGGGTTCATTAGTCACCCATAAAGGGTCCAAAGGGAATCTATCCCAAGTGCATGTTATGGATCAACACTATCTATTTTGAATCTTTCATGATGAAGGCATAATGACTTCAATGGAATTGTTTAGCTCTAATATTGTATGCTGAGTTGAATTAAAACTGAATTAAAGAATTTGGCATGAGAAGATAAAAGCTATAAATTAACTAAAGTCTACGAGATGAAACTATTTATATAGAAACATTGGCACACATAATTGAAATTGAGACCATGCTCATGATACAAAAACTAATTTGAAAAGAATAAATGCATGTGTAATTTCCCTCAAAATGTTTTTCTATAAAGATATATTTGCTACACAAAAAATCAAGTTGAATCTATAATGAATTAATTGGCATGGCAAAGCCCCAAAGAGTCTTCTACATTCAATACGACTTATAAAAATGACAATCATGAGGTTTTTTGTATTCATATTCTAAACTTATTTCTAAGAAAATATAATGGATTTCTATGTCTTAAGGGATGATACTCTACTTTGACTAAATGCAAGAGGAATTTGTGATCTAAGATGGTATTACAACTAGATGCAATCAATAGGAGTTTCTAATGCTTCCTTCTCAATTTGTACCTCTAAAGCATTTTGTTTTTCTAGATAAAGTTTAAATGTAAAGGTTGTGTGAAGTAATAAATTCAGTATAACATTTGTTCTTTGTTGGGAATGATTGAGTGTAGTTTCCTATGATTCACAGAAGAGATCAAAATTTGTTCCCACAGATGAATTATATTCACTAGAATTGAAAACAACTAATGTTCATTTCCAAGCCCCAAGGGTTAGCTCAAATATTTGAGTCCTCGTTGTTAAGTACCTCCCCGATTGGGAGGTCACACGAGCAATTCTCCTTGATGCCCTTGGGGTTAGGGCCTACTAGTCTCGCTGACGGGCTTTAAAAGATTCCCTTCGGGGTTGATCTCCCCAAATTTTTCCAAGGTAAAAAAAACTAATGTTCATGTCCAAGGCATTGATAATATGGCTATTCATTCCATCACAACCATGATAATATATTACTATTATTCAAAAACACAATTAGTAAAGGGTTATGCACTCCATATTTTTCCAAGGGAAAAAAACCAATGTTCATGTCCAAGGCATTGATAATATGGCTATTCATTCCATAACAACCATGATAATATATTATTATTATTCAAAAACACAATTGGTAAAGGGTTATCCACTCCATATTTCATTTTCCCAACAAGAGTAAACATGTGCACTTTAAACATGGTATAGGAGAGATGTGTAGTGTATTGTAATCCTTATAAATTCAATTGAAAAATAAAGTTCATAAAGTTTTATTTTTTCATCATCCATAATAGTCATAAGAAAATAAACTCACATAAATCCATCTAAATCTCAATCTTTTAGTCACAAATAAATTGGTGTTAGAGAGAGAGAGAGAGAGAGAGGAGGGGGGGGGG
>APFE031122858.1:0-14479 GCA_000404065.3 Pinus taeda
TTTTGAATAAGAATGTTAATGCAATGAAATTTTCTATTTTTGAAATGAAATATGCCTAATGCAAATATTTTTTGTTTTTGCAAAAAGTAAAAGAAATGAATCAACTAGGGAAGAAAACAATGCATGTTTTGATACTCCCCGACAACGGCGCCAAAAAGTGATGAGCCTCGGTATTGCAACAAGAATGCTGCAACTCCCAAGGCTACCAACTTTAATTATCAACCCGAGGTTCGTACAAACTTAAGAGGTATCGAGACTGTATGTGCAACATACAATGTGTCCTTCCTTCGCTACCATGATGTTACAATGGAGTGAATGTAATGAAATCAAATACTAAACTAATTGCATAAATTGAAATGTTACTTTGAAAAAAAGTTAATCCTAGGCAAGAAAAACAATTTGTAATTGAAATCCTAAAAGCATGAATTCAAATAAATAGGTCTAATCTACTTTTTTAAAAGGCGTGTCCTAATTGGTGTTTTATTCTTCCTCAATCATGAATTTAGAGCCTAGGGGTTATGATTCAACCCTAAGAGACAAAAACCAAGTTTTTTGAGCAAATCTGGTCAAGTTTACACGTGCTAAAGGTGTGTTACAGGAAGTTACGGATTTTCTACAAGAAGTTACGGATTTTCCATTGGAAATTACAGGTTTGCTACATGAAGATATAATTCACTGAATGACCAATTAAATCAAATCCAAATGGGATGGGAAAAATTGTGTTATTGAATAGGATGTATTAGGTCTCCATTCCAAGTGGAATCACTCAAAAATACCCATGTTAACATGTGCTAAAATTAGTAGAAAATTACTAGTCTAAAATCTAGAAATCCGAGAACTAGTGAGCTAGTTAGTCTATCAAAATCCTAACCTAATCAAGTGAAACTGAAATGGGGTAAATTTTGTTATTAAATTGAATGTTTTCATGAACTAATACAAGTGGAATCAACTCAAATGAAGCTCATTAACATGTTCTAAAAAATAGCAGAAAGTTACTATTATTTGCTACAAGGGACTTCTAGAATATTTTAAATTTGTGAATAAGCAAACTCATCCAAGTAGCTCAATGACTACCATGACCTTTCAATGTTGTTCCAAGGATGAAATCATGCTTGTGATCCTGCAAAAGAACTTACTTCAACTATTTAACCCAATCCTATAACAAGAAATCATCAGTACTATACAAGAATAAGAGATGCATGTGAATAAGAAGTGAAAAGAAGGAAACCAAACTATACAAAAGGGCTCTGAGGCTCCTGGGAAAGCCAAGCCCAAGGAAACCCTGAGTCCTATGAAGGAGACCAAGCTTTAAAATCTAAAAATGGCACCAAGCTTCATTATTTGAATCAATCCAATTACATCCCTGCTAGAAATGAAAGTGGAGTTGCAAAAATATAAGTTTTCTCCACAAGAAGACTAAGAAAAACCAACCCCTAGAGGCAAATTCGAATTGGTACTTATAAAAAATGATGTGGAAGCATTCTCCTTGAAAGGAGGAAACTTTCCCCTCAAAAATCCCTGAAATAGTGGATCTGGTTCTAACATTGAGAATCTGCATTAAATGACAGGGAACACATTCCTCGATTTTCTCAATCACTGGAGCTCCTAAACTTGTCAATGATTTTATGATATTTTATTCATTTAATATCCAAAATTGATCCTCTTGTAGTAGGGAGCAAGTCTCTAGATTTTCTCCTCCTCCAAATCTTCATAATCTGCCCAATATTCTCACAATATTTTACAAAAATAAATAATATTAGGCACAAATATGCAATTATCTCTAAACCTTCCTAATGAACATATTGATGCTAAAAAAACATTATTAAGTGTAGAAGTAGACGTTTAAGATAGCCTTCATGTGCCTAAGAAAGGTTAGATGGACCTTAATTTGTGTTATATGGGCCTTAATTTGTGTCTAATTTGGAGGCCCATCACTCCCTAACTCCCGAATAACTTTGTTCAACGCAGGACCGACTCATAGTGAATCCATTCAGGCTTCTTGGGGTTGTTCAAACCCTAAAATCATTTGGGACTTCCAGTGCATTCAGACCCTGAGCACCTACTCAGGTCTATAAGCATGTTCTAGCTTTTAAGTTATTTGGGACCCCAATCATTCCAAACACCTCAAACAAGTGAATTGCTATGGGCTCCACAAGGGTAAAGCAAAGTGCTTTATTTCGTGTTTTTGTGTATTCACACTTTATTAAAATTTTATGGATTATCATGGATTGCAGTCCAGGGCCAAAGGTTGTGACCCGGACTTCAGATTTCAAGAGTATGCAGAGGAAAAGGTTGATTTAGCAAACTGATTTGACGTTAAAGGAGGACCAGGTCGTGATATGAAATTCTTCCTAAGTCAATCCAAGTGGCTATTTTCATGTTGGAAGTCATGATAGATTTGGAAAGAATGAAGCGATCTAGTCACTTTGAAACGAAATCATTACCTGAGCACATATTGCACCATTAGGGAGATAATTTAGTCGACGTTATGTCCACGACTTTCCTAGAGTCCCAAAAATGGGTGAAAAATGCCTTGAGAGGATCTGCATGTAGCCTGGGTCCCTAAATCTCCCTTAATGAGAGGGTGAAGTTAGATCACCTCATATAACTATGTTACCGCCATTTAAGAACTCTAAGTTCCCCAAATATTCCCAAAAGTTTTTCCTTTCTGAATAAGGACCATAAATGTTCATGACTTTGAAAATTGTATCCAATTCAATTGTGACAAGTTCGACGAGTATCATATTGAGATAGGAGGAGGTGGGTAAATGTGTGAGAGATGGGTACCATGCCATAACTAGGCCACATGAGAGACCTATGGAGAAATTGTTGGGGCAACAGTTAGTGTTTCTTATTGAATTGATTTCTCTTTTCTGAACAATTACTTGTGAATCTGTATTACTTATTCTTTCGATTCTTATGTTCTTATCATCAAGATAATTTCTAAACAATGAAGATCACAAACAAAAGACAAAGAGACGCTAGAGATAGCCTCCAAGCTAGGCAAAACCTCTCAAATGAGAAAACCCATAAAAAATTATCTTCTATAATATCAACTTCAAAGGAGACTTTCAAGACCAATCCTAGACCATTGCTACTACTAAAAAACCAATTCAATCAGTGAAACTCCTTCCATCTATAATGCAAAATGAAAAACATCATTTTTTGTGATTTTTCAAACCTGAGGTAACCTTAGAAATACTAGGGTCTTCGCATGAGTGAGCAGAAGACAAATAAACTTCTGAATTATCTTTCTTTGTTAGGTTCATCCTTTTCTTTAAGACCTTCGACTGGGTTCATTCTTCTATTTAGGACCTTTGCATCTCCAATGATATTCTAATAAGATAACAAAATGTGTATGTTGTACCTCTCAAATGAGGTCAATGTCCATTCATTTATAGCCTTTCCAAGAGATTCAACTCGCCTTCTCTAGGCTGACTTTAGTCTGCCTAACTGACTTGATTGTGAGAGATTTTCTAGACACTTTAAAATTACAAATAATAATAATGACTTATTGACTCGTGACAATCCTAAGAGCACTCAATGGGGGCTATGACCTAATTACTAATGACCTTGAGCACAAAACCCATGCTTAAATAAATAAATTCTCTTTTTATAAAAATATTTTTCTTTTTCTTCTTTCGACAAGTACATAAGAATTACATCATGTCATGATCTAAATATCAGTTATGAAGACTGATACTAGTTACTCTTTTCAACAAGACCAACTACATCTAAAGAACTAAACACCCATCCTTTTAACTAATGCTGTAAAACTGATCTAGCTTTGATACTGAATGACATCGTCTCTTGGAGGAGAACTATTTCCAACTTATGAAGCTCCAAGAGACAACAAAGGGAGAGTTATTTTTGGGCCCCTCTAAAACCCCGAAGGTTGAAAGAAAGAATCTTCATTTCAAAGCCCCCAATGGGGCTTTTGTAGCTCCAAGGACCGCCATAATGGTTGACTGATTATCGCTCTTAATGTCCTCTTTAGCTTTCAATTGAGCCTTGGAGAGGTTCATCTTCTGATCGACATGATAAAACCCTAGGGAACCTTATGCCATACCACCTCTCAAAGTAACTTCAAGCAATGACTAACACCTGGACTTGAGGGCATATGAGACTCTTTCTTCACTCTCCCTAACGAACTTTGGTAAACTAATTTCAAGGAAACCCACAATTTTGAAGGAGATAACTCAACAACTTCCAAAGACAAAGACGAGTAAGGAACAATGGGCATTGAAATGAGGAGAGGGTTGGGAGGAGTGGCTGAGACCAAAGGTATCTCAACCACAAGAATGCATAATGTTGAAGGATAAGAAGTTGTTAAAACTTGGAAAAAGTTTGAAGGAGAAGTAGGTTTGGAGGGGATTACGAAATGTTCATACCTTCACTATTGCTAGGAGGCTCCTGAGCAAGACCATTGATCAAAAGCAAGCAAACTAGATTGTTCGAAGAAGGCTTCTCCTGACCTACAAACCTATTGGCCTCATACTTTTTGACCCATATCTTTTTCGGCTTCGACTTCTGATGAAAGTTCCTCTCACCTTGATTAATGAGGTGTCCAACCTGGTGGAAAACATAGCATTTAAAAGAGACTCTCCAATAGTTAATGATTTGTGACCATTTTATCCCTTGGAAGGATAGTTCAATGACCTCAACCAATCCTTCTTCGACATCAACTTCAACTTCTATCTGTGCACATCTTCAGCCATGCTTTGTCAGACAATCTGGTTTGAGGCCTATGAACCAGCCTATACTATTACGAATCGTCTTTATACCTTCAGTAGACCAAATAACCAAGGGTAGGACAGAGATGATGGCCCAAAATTTTTGGAAATGCATTGGTTCTCTACTCAGGTCGAAATCTATCCTCCATCTCTAGAGAAAAATCTCTAACATACCCCATTGCTAATCTTTGTTCAGAACTTTTTTGACATCTTGCTCCATATTTAAAATTATATAAAACATATAGAACCTAACCCAATAAGAAGGTGGAATTTCGACATATAACCTATGCAGGGTTCCCAAAATTATCTCAACCATCCTCTTAGTGAAATTAGCAACATGGTTTTACTTGTGAACTTGTCAACTACCACCTTCAATAATAATTTTGTGATTTCCTTTAACTCGATGTCCTCCCCGATAACCATTTTGGCATCCTTATGCACTATGATAGTTTTATGCTTCCTCGCTCACAAGGGAATTATAGCGCTAGGATCGCCAGCACCGTAGTCCACCTCATTGAATATCATTCTGGAGGTGAGACTTAAAAGGAAACCAAAGCAACTAGCATAAACTTTGAGAATTGTGTATATGAGTCACATGTGTCCCACCCCTGCTAATCAGAAACTAATTTGCGGCGACTTTGAGATTGACTTTGCCTACAATTTAGGAATTTGATTTGATGGGGACATCATTTGTCATCCCTAAGATAGAATTGATGATGCTTGAAAAAAGTGAAGATCAATCCTAAATGAACCTACAACAAAAATATGTGGAGCCTCGAAAAATAAAACCTGAACCCTATTTGGAGACAACCCTCACTAACTTTAAGAACTCCAATTTTAGGTGTTATGAAAAATAAGTTAAAAAAAAAAATACCTTGAATATATTAATAAGAATTAATTATATATGAGAGGAAAAATAAAATTTAGATATTTTATATTAAAAAGGAAATCCATATATGTAAAGAATTCTTAACCCAAAAAATTCTGAATAATTCCATAATTGCAAGATTTTAGATTGAACTTTTAACCAAATAATCAAATAGATTTTAGCTTTTATTAATAAAATTATTTAAATTTTACATTAATAAGGATTACATAGCTACGCCGTAAGGCATTTCCCTCTGAAATGAACCCCCCCAAATGCCTTTCTGTCCTAATCGTAGCCATTAGATCTTTTGTTAGATGATTGAACAAAAATCAGCCGTCTGATTTAATAAAAAATGTTTTAAAACATTAAAAAACCTTAAAAAATGTTTCACTTTCCCCTTGACCTCTGTGCGTCGAGCTATCTGTTTGTATAGTCGAATCGGCATTGGCAATGGCATCCCATGTATCCTCTGCCCCCAAAACCCTTCTGAAACTGAAATCTGGATAGAAATCGCGCAAATGGGTGAAAGGAAACCGCGATACGACTCCACCAGCATTCAAACCTGGAGAGATGCCCTTTCTCATGTTGCAGAAATCACAGCCTGGGAGTGGTTTGCCGAGCTTCCGTGTCTTGCACCTAAAAAATTAACGACACAATTTCTTTGCACGCTCTTGGTTGTCTTGCTATTTTGTTTCTGTTACCAAGCATTTCCCCTATTTTCGTCATTTGGTTTGTGAACTGCTTCAGCAATGAGTCGCCCATTAATACAATTCGTAGGCAAGCATTTAATTTATTTATGATACTAATTCATTGCATGACATTGTTAACGGATGTTGGGTGGCTCTCGAGGCACACCTCCAGATGTGGTAACCTGGCTCCCAGTGGCTTCTCCCCGACGGAAGGGAATAGTGCCTTCGTTTCCTAGTTGCTTCTCCCCGACGGACGGAAATAGTGCAGAATCCCTACAACTTCAACATTTCTCGGTATCTAGACCCTGCTCTGCACCGGATTACCAAGAAAATCCTAAATTCCTTGCTAGCTTGGTTGCTACGTTGTAGTACTGTGTACAATTTTGACTGCATGGAGGTTCTCCACTCATCGCCGGCTCAGGTAATGTTTCCTTTTCTAAAATTGTTGGCCAGTTTCTTTCCCTTTTATTTTCTGAGCTATATGTCTTCTATCGAGCTAAACCCTAACAGGCAGGCTATTTTCGCAGGTAAAGAGGGCAACCACCAGGGTCATCGGCCCCAATAATTTACCCAGTAGGCAATTGAGCACTTCCTATAACCCTTCTAGTGTGTACAGGTAGACCTTTGATACTCATTACTCTGACCTCTGTGGTAGCTTTCAATGTATTCCTTTGGTTACTTGAAAATTATTATGGAATGAATCATGATGCATAGTGTTTGTATGCGACTGTACTTTTAATCATCTACAGAGCCTTATGTCTTTACAATAGTAAGTTTAAAGTACCAAAGAAAAATTTGAATTTTCCCTCGTAAATTAGGCTAAAACATAACTCTACTCTAATGGGAACCCATGTTGTCACTATGGCTTGGGATGTCTGCAAGGCATGCTTAAGGAGCAAGACATTTAAAAATTCATGATGCTTGCCGCCTCTTATAGGATGCACTTTTGTACACACTAATTCAGTTAAAAAAAATTCTCATGATTATTTTCATGCACAGCATATGTCCTTCTAGGCTTTACTGAGGTCCTAGGGCATGTTTTGCTTGTGGTGTATATGGAGTTCATTTGAGAGATCATTTTATTTTCTTTATAAATATTAATCAGTTACCACTCATGCTTGAAATTTCTTAATCTTCTGAGTTTTTCACTTTGGCTTAGGTGTGACATATTTGCCAAAACTAGACCGTCCACACCTTCAAAGAGTGGATTTTCCCAGAACTGGATTTCGAACGGATGGAGTGACTGAGCTTGGGAGTTTAGTGAAGCTGAAGAAAGTTCCCTTAGGGCAATTTTTCTGGCAGTCATTCCTGGATCATTGCTTGCATCCATGATTTTTGTAGACCACAATGCTGCTTCCATTTTGATACAAGTAATCCTTCTGGCATCCCCAATTTACTTTTTAGTTTCATCGAGCAGAGGTTACTATTATTGCTTTTAACTTTCTAGAATTTATTAGGGTGCCATTTATTGTCATCTCTTTCTCTACTCTCAGTCCATATTGACTGGAATACAGGACAGGGTCACTATTAGACTGAATCAGACCCAAGTTTAGCCTAAATGAAATCAATAATTCCCTTTCGCTGCAGAATAAAGTTGGCCCCAATGCAAGAAGGACCATGTCAAGAAACTAGGATATATCAATTATAGCCATCCTTGTATTTATGTGTGGCATATTTGGGTTGCCTTTCTGCTATGGTCTTTTCTTTCAGGTAAAAGTGTGCTGAACATATCAGAGATGAAACCTGCTTCTACTGCAATCAACAACTTGACAGTCAAAATTATTGGTAGACTTCAATTATTTCAAATATAATTCAAGTATCTCAAATATTCCTCTTGTCATGTACACTTAACAGAGCCTGAAGCATGTCCAAGCTCTTACACATGAGAAACATTCAGATTTGGAGAGCCAGGAGTCCCAGAATGATATTAGAGTCCAGCGCATTTCAGGCCTGATTGCTACCTTGCTGTCAGGCCTTCCGCTTGCTCCAGGATTAAGTTGGGTCACTGCAAAAATTCCTCTTGTTGTGGTGGTTGGCTTATTCATAGAGGTAAGTTGAGATCATGACCTAAAAACCTGTTTGCAGAGTTCCATTTAAATCATTTTCACTAACTACAGGAAATTGCAATACCATGTTGGCTCATCTCATTTTCATCATCTCTTTGAATCCACATAGGAAGCTATATTGTAATATTATGTTTTGTCACAACATTTTCGTCATCTATTCAAATATACATTGGAAGGGTTTTTTTTTTTAAATTTTGAGCCAGCAAAGCTGACCCATGTGTATAAGCACCAATATTCTCACCAGGGCTCCAGAGATCTGAACCAGCCATTTGAGAGGTCTGCATCAGCCAAAACATAAAGCCTTTGTTATAAATAAAACATGTATACATAGTCTGCATGCTCTTAATTTTTTCGATTTCCTTCGAATATTCATATGGGCATGAAAAGTTTTGTTGAAAGAAGTCCCCTTTTAACAAACATGCACCACCATAGTGTATCTATTCTACTTGAACCCTCTTAAAAGAGTTGTCCAATACTCCTATAATTGATTTTTCTGACCTTATTGTTATGGATTCTTGTGATGAGAGAAATGTGGTGCATTCTATAGCTTGGCTAGGGTTGTAATTGATCTCTCAACTCTTGATTTTGTTGACCTTGTTGTCATGGATTCTTGTAATGAGAGCAATGGGGTGCATTCTATAGCTTGGGTATGGTTGTAAGTTTTCTATCAACTCTTATGTTTATGTCTTTGAAGTTTGTACGAGAGAAATGGGTTCATTATATAGCCTGGTAAGATTGTAAATGATCTATCAACTCTAGTTTTTGTGTGTGTGTGTGTGTGTCCGTGTAATAATGCATTTAGTGATACATTTTGATTTAATCTAAATAATATATAAAGTACATTGAATCCAAATACTTGCATGAGCCCATCTAAACTCAGGTCCAATATAGACCTAAAGTTTGTGTAGCTCAAAATTGCATGTGTCTAGTTCACACAGATCTAAGTCAAGGTACTTAGCAAACCACTTAGTACATGTCGAGCTTCCTAGTTGAAAACTTGCTGATTATATTTACTAGTAAGCTAATTATTTCAAGGGTGACTATCGATTGCTGTGGTTATAATCCTCTTTGCTAATAAGGTATATAATCGGAAATTTGCATAAATGTCAAGTGCATGCATAACAAGAAGGCTAGATAATTCTGTGAATGTATGTCTTCATAGATAGTTGGTCTTCTGGCTGCATTGTCGTTGTAATCCTCTCTGCTCATCAGGTATACAGTAAGAAATTTGCATAAATGTCAAGTGCATGCATAATAACAAAGGCTAGAGAATTCTGTGAATGTATGTCTATTGTGTGAGTGTATGTTTATATAGATAGTTGGTATTCTGGCTGCATTGTTCCAACAAATTGCTCCAAGTTATCATTTCCCTGACAATATGCACATGTATGAATTTCTGTTGATGGGACAGAGAATGGTGTGTTTTTGGATGCTTGTAAACCAATGTATATTTATATCAACCCTGAATTTGTCAACTGTTGAAAGGGATCAGATCTTTCTGATATGTAAACCCTTTTGGCAGTGCAAAAAATTGGGAAAAGATTGCTATCTTGAAAGACCTGATACCTCTGTGTTCTTCACAGATTTTCAGTAAACATATATCTAAGCTTATATTTATGTTAAAAAAAAGCTGATTAGATTTTCTTTTCTATTGTTTGGGACACTGTTATAATCTTTTCATACTGAACTGTACATGTCATCTCGGTGCAATGATAAGCCTCAACTTAATTATTTCAGAGTATTGATTCCTTTGGTTGTAAGTGCCAAGGTTACACACTTACTCCTAAAAATATGTGTCTTCATTGTAATTCAACAAGTGTATGATTAACAGAACAGGCTGCACAGTCTTATCAATGTATATCAAAATAGATGGTTAGTCTTCTGATTGCACTGTCCCAACAGAGCCAACCAACTTACTGCTACACAGCATCAAAGAATATATAGAAATGGATGTATTCTCTCTAAATTTGCCAGTGAATCCATATCCACAGGTTGTTGGTTTTGAGTTTGATCCCTGTGCCCTGCATTGCTATAACCCTGCATATAGCTCCATGATGTGGGTACGTTGCCAAATGCCCTTATTGAATGTTTCGATTTAGTATTTTAGTTAAGAATCACAGGTGGTTGGTTTTGAGTTTGATCCCGGTGCCCTGCATTGCTATAACCTTGCATACAACTCCATGATATGGGTACCTTCCCAAATGCCCTTATTGAATGTTTCATTTTGTTATTTTAGTTAAGAATCCATATTGACCCTAAATGCTTTAGTTTGTCATATTGGTTGTACAGTGTAAACCCATGTCATCATTTAGTTGGTTTTGAGTTCTATAAGAATTTACCTCGTTTATAATTGATCGAATTTTACATAGAATCTGAATAGACTTGCGAATTGGGTTACTCTAGGTGGTTGAGAATGTCCTCCCACCCATAATTAAAGAATCTGAATGGACTTTCCAATTGGTTCTAGCCTAGGTGGTTGGGTTTAGCCTAGAATGTTGTCCTTCCCAAGAATTAATTCTCACTCAGTGAATTGATTATTGTGCTTTTAATATCCAGTAATGGTACACAACTTATAATGACTCACTATATTGGGTATTTTCTGCAGATGGCCTTTCAGACCTTGGCACCGTTGCGTTTTGTTGACAACGCAAGGCTAATATTGGCAGAACCATCACTGCGTTCAGTCCCATCAAGGCAGTTCAGTTCGATAAAAGAAGTGGCATAGTACACCTCTATCCAAATCGCTTGCACCCTTGTAATCTTCACAACAAGCAAGACCCCAGCTGCAATTATTTTCCCATTGTTCATCCTACTCATGATATGGGCTCGCCATTGCCCATTACGCAGCCTTTTCATAAAAAAAGGCCTTGATAAGCTCGATAGCAAGCTGCCCGACGAGCAACCCAAAATTCAAACCCCAGGCATGAAAATCTTCAATAACCCCCATGCCAGGGGCCACAGTATCCATCGTCGTGCTTCACAAAATCGACAGAATAACAAAGTGGGTCGCAAAAAAACCATGGAAGTTGATCAAACACCTTATCAGTCTCCGCTGCTATGGAACAATAATAACCCTAACTCAGTTGTTCTCCCACCTGCAACCAAGCGGAGGCTGAACGAGCGGAGGAGCAGGCAGAATAAACGAATGAAAAAGACATTAGCTTTGGATTCATCACATCATTGTGATGTGAATCCTCCTCTCCATACAGTTATTTTACCTCTTTTGTGCAGATACAAATTGAAAAACCCACAAGAGCAAGAAGAAGAAGAATAATCCTTTTCTTTTACTGCATCAAGATCAATAATGAAGCAGTTGTCAACCCAATTGATCCTCAAGCCCAAAAATAGTTTTGAACTACAAAATCCTATAGAAATGCACTCAAATATACTTTATGATCCAGGACCCAATACAGATCCTATTATAAACCTCAGTCCTGCAAGATCAGCAAGCAAACCCAAGAGAGGAGATTGTGTGGATTACACCACAGATGATGAGACTATGACAAAAGTGGTGAATAGCCAAAGCTCACCATATCCCAGAGCACAAACACAGCAAAATAATGTATTGAACCAGAGAAAAGAAGGCAGCACTGCCTGTGCTCCTGTTGTTGTTCCTGAGATTAGGTCATTGCCAAAGCCCATAAAGCATGACATTTTTCCAATGAAAGGGAGGATACAACCCAAGAAAAATATCAGCAATGTGATTGATGAGACCAGTAGGAGGACGAGGATGACTTTAAACCAGAGAAGATGGCCATCCAACAAGCCTATGCCATCTGCAAGTAAAGGCCCTGATGGTGGTTGAACTTTTCCAATGTCGCTGGTGGATTGGATTGTACTGGATACTTGTAAAAATTTTGAATGTTCAATTTTGCAAAAGAGACAACTTTTCATAAGGCTTTATCTGTTCAAATTCTTCATCCTCTACTGTCAAAATGTAATCATGTTATCTTTATTTGTTGATATAAAATAAGCTTGTTTAATTTAAAGGTTATAGTTTGCAGAGATATTCATGATTTATTCTATAAAGATAAACCTTACAAACCTTATGTATCAACCGGTAAAGTATTATTAATATTGCATATGGTAGAGTATATATTATATGATTTAAATTCAGAATAATATATTAATTGATTTGCTATTCAATACTATAGATAATCTACGGATACTAAAATTAATATTAATAATCTACGGATACTAAAATGTTTATGGCCTTTAACATAAACATTTCATTTCTCATATCCTTAAACTCATTGAAAATTTACAATATTATTCGTATATTTATTAGTTTGATAAGTCAAGTAAATGTGTCCATATAAGCTTATCGGGCTTATATCAATTACATTTAATAATCTAATTGTCCTAGTAAAGAACACAATTATTATATCAATTACATTTAATAATCTAATTGTACTAGTAAAGAACACAATTATTATATGATAGTTAGTTTTATAAACGATAAGATAATAATCAATATCAACAATAATTTGAAAAATGAACTTAGCAACTTTATCCTTATATGTAAAAAGAAGTTTAAAAATAAAGTTAAATTTTTAGATTTTTAAAAATATTTATCTATATCAACATATTTGATATAAAAATAGTTGGTTAGTTTTTTCTAAAATTATATTAATTTTTATAAATTTAAACATCTTTATAAAAACGTAAAACGTTATGCACTAATCAATCAATGTTTTACAAATTTATATATTTTTCATAAAATTATCTCAGTGGTTACGATTTTAAAACTAACATTGATTCTCCGAGATCTTTACTCTTTAATAAGCATGGATGCTTGAATTTTTTCAGTTGAACCTTATATATAAATTAGGTTTAAGGTACAGCCAAAACCAAAACATGATTCAAGCTTTCATAAATTCAGATCCAATCTGATACTGCTCCAACTGCAAATACTGGGCAGATCAAAGGGGGTCAATTTAAGGAATTTAACTTGTGATATGGCCTTCAAACTATCTGCCTCTATCACTGGAGCAGCATGGATTTTATTAGCTTCTTTGGTTTCTGTATTGTTGCAAGCCTCCGTGTGTTCTTCAGCCAGCAACGACCCCATTGACAACTGCTGAAACAATGTAAACTGGAAACAAAATTGACATAAGCTGGAAGATTGCGCCTTAGGCTTCGGAAGAACAACCAAAGGAGGAAAAGCAAGACATATATGCACAGTCACCACCCCAAAGGACGATGTCGCAAATCCACCAGCTCGCAGTTTGAGATATGGGGTGACACGTAAGAATCCACTGTGGATTGTTTTTGCTAAGGAATGCATTGCTTGACAGTCTCTGGTTATCTGCAGAAGGCACACCCATCGAAGATGATCAGTCATGAATATATCAGTAAAGTCAACCAGCATGAAATGTTTCTTGGTTTACGGTTTATTAGGGTTTTTCATTTTCTTGGTTTAGGTATGGAACTCGAAACGTCTCAGGGCTTTTCCAGTTTATGATCTCAAAAAGGAACGCATTGCTTGATAGTCTCTGGTTATCAGCAGAAGGCACACCCATTAGAGATGATCAGTCATGAATATATCAGTAAAGCTGACCAGCATGAAATGTTTCTTGGTTTAGGGTTTCCTAGGGTTTTTCATTTTCTTGGTTTAGGTATGGAACTCGAAAAGTTTCAGGGCTTTTCCAGTTTATGATCTCGAAAAAAATCAGTTTAAGTTAGTTTATTTAAGTCATATAGAGAGTCGGGGATAGTATGCTTGTATTTCCTTTCGCAAGAAATTTAAAAAACTCCTCCTTCACGGAGGTTGACTGCTCCAACTATTTTTTTCTTTGCTGATTTTGGATGATGCGAATTTTGTGGCGTTTCCTTGTGTTGAGGCCGTTAGGATTTTTCTTGAAAACAATTTGGTGAATATTCTCATTTTCATTCCTCAATGAAGTTTTGTATGGAGACTCGGGGATAATATGCTTGTAGGCTTTTGCATCTTTTAAAAACATCGGTTGATCTTGTCATCCCTGGAATTCTTTCTCATCTCGTTTTCTGAATGGGCTGTAATTCTACTTCACACATTTTACTTGTCTTTGGACGCAGGTATATAAGCTTTCATTGAGTCGAAGAGAATTAATCAGAGTTTCTTCCTCAGAAATACCTTAACAG
>APFE031122862.1:0-19868 GCA_000404065.3 Pinus taeda
CCCACGACACCTCAGTTCATATCACTTGCATGCTTCCCTCGCTCGATTGCTGTCTGATCACCATCCCTCTCATCCGACGGTCCACAACCATATTGGTCGCGCCCGATGGCCGATCGTTACACGCCCGATAAAGCGGTTTTCCCCCAAACCCCAAATGCTATGTGTCAGGCACTGTAGTAGATTGGGTGACCCCTCCCAAATACCACCTTTTCCACAAAAGTGGTGCAATGGCTTGGAAAATCGCCTCCCCGCTCAACTCGAGAAACCATCACTGTTCATTTAACTAATCCCGCGCAAAATTTAAAAAGTTGCCTGTTAAAACCCCTGAAAACCCTTGTTTTATTCTTTTTGCCCTGTTTCACAGTAAGACCTATCAAACCCTTCTAACGCCACCTTGAGCCTCTGCAACATAATTCGACTTCTGATTACTTTCAAAACATTGCCACGACTCCTTCCCCAGACCTCCTTATGCAATAAAGCCATCAATTACCTTTTTTGCCAGCCTATGTTTTCTTAATGATTGTTGTATTTTGTAGGTAATTAGTAGAACACCAGAGCTTGGATAAACAATTTTGATACTAGTCACAAAACTTGTTTACTTCAAGACTATGAAGGAAATCTATTTAAAAACCTTCATTCAGAAGAAGAAAACAGTTATACACAGAACAAAGAAAGAAATCATTCACACAAAGACATTGACTGTTAAAACAAAGGAACTAGACAGAGTATACAGTGAAAGGAAAAACAGATCAAACATACAGAAAGTTGATCAATATCCATTACCATATGCTGATACATATAAAAAACTAAATGATTTACTGTTGAAATACATAGTAAAAAGTTAAAATGTATAATAAAAATAAAACACAGTAAAGGATATTGACAAGTCATCAAAGTAAAAGTGTATCAGATAAAAGTGTATTAGATGAAAGAGTATCAGATTGAAAAATCCAAGTGAAGATAGATGAAAAACAGAGCAGAAATGGTACATTTTCTAGAAATTTCCTGTTTAAGTCATAATTTTGCAGAAACTACTGTGGCCAATCCAAGATGCATTTCGGGAAACTGGAAGAGGTTTGTGTTTCGAAAAGGCTAATCTACAAAAAACTATCTCACTTTTTACACAAGTATTACAAAAAGGAGATAAATGCATATCTTCAGAGCCTATTTTTTGGGCTGTGCAAAGTCTTGTTTTTGACATCTTTTTGCAGAGAATATTGTCAACAGTTGGATATGAATTTTGAGAAACTGAAAGAGGTTTATCTCAATAAAATACTTATCTATAATAACGTCTTTCACTTTTCACATATCTATCTCGGATTAAGTTTGCAAAATTTCTAGAGCAAAATGCACAAAGGAAGGACTTAATTAGTGACTTAGATGCCTCATCATCAATTAAGAGTTGCTATCAAATTAGAATTTCTCTTCTTTGTCACCATAAATCCATAAAATATAGTTCCAAATAGACTCATTAGTTTTGAGTGTCATTTATTTAAGTTTTATTAATGTAAACCAGTTTGAGATATTTGTAAAAACCAATCTTGATATTTTTTCAAAATATTTCAGTTTAGAATTTGTATAAATACTTCTTCATCTGAAGTATTTTGGGGTGGATTCTTAGACATTTCTATAGACTTCTTGATCAAAATACTGTAAAACTATTGTATCATTGACTGGACCAACAAGCTGGATTGATGAATAAAGACAAGATATTTCAAAGGATTCATGTGTTGAGCGAAGTGAAAACAAGTATTTTCTCACGTTGTTGTTATCTTTCTTAAATTTTTTCCATAATGTATATATGAATTTGAATGCTTTAACTGGAGTATTATCTCAAAATTTGTTTAATTACACTCTGTTTTAAGAGTTAGGTAAATACATGTTTTCTATTGATATCTAAGTTAAGGAATTCTTAATTGTTCCGTAGTTTAGGTTGTTTCTTTATAATCTATATCAAAGGATTCTTAATTTCCATTTGTTTCCGATTACGCTCTATTCCTCGTCTAAGTCTAGGTCTGAGAATTCTTGATTGCTCTCTCACCCTGATTCAAACCATTTCACTCCTCTAGCCCAAAGACCTGCACTCTACTATGTTGTTTTGCACTTTGAACATTCCCTTTAGTGAGTTAATACAGTTCTACTGCCCTTCTGTTGACTCCATAGCCCAACGGTCTAAAGACATCATTTTATCCATCTGTTTTAAGGATCCCACCATCTAATCTTCAATGCAAATAAAAAACCCCCATGAACATTTATAACTAGCCCGAAATCCCAGAAAACAAAGCTAAATCATATAGAAAGAGCCCTCTTTGAGCCTAGGTTGGCTAGAGCCTAGCCCAAAAGTTGGTTTGTGGTTACCTTGGTGATTTATTTCTTTAATCTTGAGAAAATACTGAGTGAAAACATAGTGGCGACCATATTGTTGGGTTCCTATACCAATAGGAGTCATAATTTTGAATGACTAAGGTTAAGCCTTATAACATTGTACATACCTTTGCTTTCTGCAAATGTTTTCCATATTAAAAAATTAAAAAAATGTAAAAATGGTATTTCCTAAAAGAAAAATCAAAAGTAAAAAAGAATAAGAGAAGGTAAAAAAAATTGAAAATATATGAACCCCAAAAACAAAAAGATGCTATGAAAGTGTGCAAGTCTAAATGCCACTACTATTTACTTTTATGCATAATAATGATTGTGTGCAGCTTGTTATTCATGTCACAATCCATGGTAAGCAAACTATTTAATCTTGGTTATTTCATGCTTTGAATTTTATGTTTATAGTTAGAGAATAAAATCTGACCAAACAGTTTAATCTTGACAAATCATTAGATAGGTAGAGAAAATAAAAAGAGCTCATTAATTTAATCTGAGCCCTTGGATGATATAAGGTTAGAATTAGATAGATTACTTTTCCAAAGAAAAATAGATGATAAGGGTTTGTTAGTCTAAATGCACCCAAATAAAATGAAGAAAAATGTTAAAGTAAGTAAATGGGTAAGTAGAAGAAAGGTTGCTGAAGTATGAAGTTGAATGGACCAAAACACATTCATCGTGCTTAGACATATGTGCTAATATATATGATCAATTATGAAGGCAAAGGCAAAGGTTTACAAGTTAATTTAATTAACTTCCTCTTAGTCATTTTTTCTCCTATACTTACTAATTTCCTACCCACAAGCATGTTCTAATACTTTTAATCCTTCAAGTCAAAGAGACTCAGAGCATTTCTCTAACTTTTGGTGGGACCGGGCCCTCAGCGTAATGACTTATGGACATTAAGTGTTAAAGTCCCCTTCATAAAAGTCATCCCTCTTCATTTCCCTAATAAAACCTCTTTTCCTAAGGTTAAACCCCATTTGCTTATGAAAAGTAAACAACTCCATGTTAAATCCCATTTCACTCAAAAAACCCACAAAAAACATCTTATCCTAAGTATTAAGTGTATGTAAATAAAGTGTGCAAATATTACATTAATATTTATATTTAAGAGTATATTCACTCCGCCAACTTCATATTTATTTTTAACCTTATTATATAATTCCGATAATACCTTTTCCCTTATATTAATTAAAACCCCTATGTAATATCCCAACCTTTAGTTTTAATAAAAATATACGATTCACGCCATATCCCGATGAAACCCTGTTAATACACCCTTGTTCGATGAACCTAAACTAACCCTGTCATTAAGCCCCGCCCGATCGTTTTAAATCTGTGATTAAAACTTAAATAATCACAATTCACCGTAATTAAAGCCCTTGGCTCCCCCTTGACATCTCAGTTCATATCACCCGCGCGCTTCCCTCGCCTGATTGCCGTCCGATCACCATCCCTCTCATCCGACGGTCCACAGCCATATCGGCTGCGCTAGATGGCCGATCGTTACCCACCTGATAAAGCAGTTTTCCCCCGAACCCCAAATGCTACGTGTCAGGCGTTGGAGTAGATCGGGTAGCCCCTCCCAAATGCCACCTTCACCACAAAAGCAGTGCGATGGCTTGGAAAACCGTCTCCCCGCTCAACTCGAGAAACCATCACTGTTAGTTTAACTAATCCCACGCCAAATTTAAAAAGTTGCCCGTTAAAAACCCTGAAAACCCTCGTTTTCATTACTTTTTCCCCGTTTCACACTAAAATCTATCAAACCCTTCCGACGCCACCCTGAGCCTCTGCAACACAATTCGACCTCCGATTACTTTCAAAACATTACCACGACTCGTTCCCTAGACCTCCTTGTGCAATAAAGTCATTAATTGTCTTTCCTACCGGCCTATGTTTTCTTAATGATTGTTGTATTTTGCAGGTAATTAACAGAAGACCAAAGCTTGGATAAACAATTTTGATACTAGTCACAAAACTTGTTTACTCCAAGACTCGAAAGGAAATCTATTAAAAACCTTCATTTAAAAGAAGAAAACAGTTATACATAGAACAAAGAAAGAAATCATTCACACAGATACATTGAGTGTTAAAACAAAGGAACCAGACAGCGTATATAGTCAAAGGACAAACATATCAAACATACAAAAAGTTGATCAATATCCATTACCATATGTTGATACATATAAAAAACTAAATGATTCAGTGTTGAAATACAAAGTAAAAAGTTAAAATGTACAGTAAAAGTAAAAACGCAGTAAATGAAATTAACAAATCATCAAAGTAAAAGTGTATCAAATGAAAGAGTATCAGTAAAAGCGTATCAGATTGAAAAATCAAAGTGAAGATAGATGAAAAAACAGAGCAGAATTGGTACATTTTCCAGACATTTCCTGTTTAAGTCATAATTTTGCAGAAACTACTATGGCCAATCCAATATGCATTTTGAGAAACTGGAGAAGGTTTGTGTTCTTAAAAGGCCAATCTACAAAAACCTATTTCACTTTTTACACAGATATTACAAGGAGATAAATGCATATCTTCAGAGCCTGTTTTTTGGACTGTGTAAAGTCCTGTTTTTGGCATCTTTTTGCGGAGAATATTGTGAACAACTGGAAATGAATATTGAGAAGCTAAAATTTTTTTATCTCAATAACATACCTATCTACAATAACCTCTTTCACTTTTTACATATCTATCTCGGATTGAGATATACAAAGGTACCACTGGACCCTAAATTTGTAGAATTTTTGGGGGCATAATGCACAAAGGAAGGACTTAGTGACTTGAAAGCCTCATCATCAATTAAGAGTTGCTCTCAAATTATAATTTCTCTTCTTTTTCACCATCAATCCATAAAATATAGTGCCAAATAGATTCATTAGTTTTGAGTGTCCTTTATTTAAGTTCTATTAATGTAAAATAGTTTGAGATATTTGTAAAACCAATCTTGATATTTTTTTCAAGATATTTCAGTTTAGAATTTGTATAAATACTTTTTCATCTGAAGTATTTTGGGGTGGATTCTTAGACATTTCTGTAGACTTCTTGATCAAAAGACTGTAAAGCTATTGTATCACTGACTGGACCAACAAGCTGGATTGATGAATAAAGACCAGATATTTCAAAAGATTCATGCATTGAGCGAAGTGCAAACAAGTATTTTCTCATTTTGTTGTTATATTTCTTAATTTTTTTTCCATAATGTATATCTGAATCTAATTTCTTTAACTGGAGTATTACCTCAGAATTTGTTTAATTACACTCTGTTTTAACAATTAAGAAAATACATGTTTTCTATTGTATCTAAGTTAATGAATTCTTAGTTTCTCCTTAGTTTAGGTTGTTTCTTGATAATCTATAGCAAAGGATTCTTAATTGCCCTTTGCTTCCGATTACTCTCTGTTCCTTGTTTAAGTCCTGGTCTAAGAATTCTTAATTGCTCTCTCACTCTGATTCAAACCATTGCACTCCTCTTGCCGAAGGACCTGCACTCTACTATGCTGTCTTGCCCTTTGAAAATTCCCTTTAGTGAGTTAATCCAGTTCTGCTGCCCTTCTGTTGACTCCATAGCCCAATGGTCTAAATACATCATTTTATCTATCTGTTTTAAGGATCCCACCATCCAATCTTCAATACAAATCAAAAACCCACTGAACATTCATAACAAGCTAGAAATCCCAACAAACAAAGTTAGATCACATAGAGAGAGTCCTCTTTGAGCCTAGGTTGGATAGAGCCTATGCCCAAAAGTTGGTTTGTGGTTACCTCGATGATTTCTTTCTTTAACCTTGAGAAAATACTGAGTGATAACATAGTGGCGACCATACTGGGGAAGATTAACATAGTGGCAACCATAGTGGGGAAGACTAACATTTTCTTCATAAATATTTTATAGGTTTAGATTTGATCTATGATGGTGGACGTTGATCAGACACACAAAGGTTAAAATCATCCACCTGGGGACTCCAAATCAATTTCACAATCAAGACTCCACTGGAGGAATAAACTTGAAACAGAAATATGAAAAGATCAGGGTTTTAACTTGGACTGTTATCCAAGACATTATGTTCTTTCTCATCAAGAAATTTTTTCAATGTATAGTGTATTTTAGAGAAGATCTTAGGTTAATTTTTTATTATTTTCCTTTTAATATTGTAAATATATATGCCCCTTATCCATTTGAGCAACATTCTTCTAATTCTTACGAAGATCATTTTCCATATTGAGAAGCCTCAAGTAATAAAGACTAATCTTACAATCCATGTTCATATCCCTGTACCTTATAAAGTTCTTGATAGATATAAGCCACTAATCTTACCTCCTACACTCCATGCTTTCCCTAACAATTATTACAAGTATCTCCCTAGGTTTGATGGAGAGAATGGTATCCGTGCTCAAAAACATATTCAAGGTTTTGAGAATTATCTAGACTTATTTGAAATTGATGAAGATTATGTTATTATCAGGCTTTTTGCTCTTTCTTTGCAAAGTAAAGTAAAGAGTTAGTTCAAGAATTTACCTAATGCAAGCATTTCAAATTTCCAACTATTTGTCAAAATTTTCTTTGATAGATGGATAATCAAAGTCAATCTTTTTGTGATCATAGAAGAATATAATTAGTTAAAAAGACAACCAAATGAAATAATACAACAATTTTTTGATAGATTTAATCAAGTCTATTATTCAGTGCCATCAAATATAAGACCTCCTTGTGATTCAATTCTTTTTGCATTATCCAAAAGCATTTGATCTAAAAATAGAATTTCAGCTAAGAGAAAGAAACCCCTCAACACTGGAACATATGCAAAACATTGCAGTAGATGTAGAAGTTAATCTACAAATTAGAAGAGAAAAGTTGAAAGCAGAAGCAAAGGAAAACAACATTGCAAAGGTAAAACTCGACATTTTGGTAAGAAATATAAAGGAAATGATACAAAAGATCACCATGAAAGATAAATTTTTTGCTCAAAATCACAATGACACATTTATTTAACAAAAAGAAGAGGTTGCTAGCCATGAACAAATTCCTGCTATTTCCAACTACCATAGATCATAAAATAGATTTATAGAGCAATATGTGGAGAAGCAATCTACTGATCTAATGTGTATGTTTGATGACATTACTTATTTTAATGATTTGCCTAAATATGATCAATATGATAATAATTATGTTCTTCAAATCCAATCTAACTTTGCAAAGCAATCAAAAATTAGTTTGGGAAATAAAGAAATTCAGTTTCAGCAGCTTGAAAATAGTGATCATCTTATCCATATCAGCGATGAAAGTGAGGAAGAAAGTGCAGAAAATTTGGAAATAAGTGAAGCTTCTTTACCACTATGTCTTGAATCATTTCAATTTTTAAAGGAAATGTGGTATGAAAACTCTAAAGAAAAGGATAAGCAGCTTGTAGAAATTTGTGAAGTCCCATTCGAACCTATGAGTAATAAGTTGCAACAATCCTTCCAAGTTTTTCATGATCCCATAACTGATAGGTTGGATAGTGAATGCAATCAGAATTGTTCTTCATTAACTAACAATCAGATTCAAGATCAAAATGATAAATATTTCACTAGTCAAACATTTCAATCAGAAGAAATATCATCACAAAGCATGTTTGAAAATATGCAGGGTGTTAAAGATAAAAATGACATTTCAGTTTCATGGCATGGAGGCCATCCAGAAAAATTGTACAGTTGCTTAGATTAGTTAAACATTAGTGTATATATTTTGGAAAATCCTTTTGTACAGTTTTTAGAGTCCACCAAGGAAATCAAAGATTTCCTTGTCTTCTCATTGGTTAACAAGGTTATATTGGGTTGTAGAACTTCAATTTTAATCACAAACAAGCACAAGCAGCAAAATCCACCAATGTATATGATGCTTGAATGGTTACATTGGTTGTTTCATTTTACCTAACCAACAGTTGGACAACTGATTAGAGTAAGTAGGTAGGATTTCAATTTGAATAAATTCAGTTTTTCAGCAGCAAATTTATGCTAGATCATATTTCAGTTTGTAGAAAATGATGTATTTTCAATTCAAGAGTTTCAGTCAAAAAGATTATATAACAAAGCATATACATGTTTGGGATTGGCACATTGGATCAGGATACTAGTCGACGATGTTCTGGACATCTCACAAGGAAATGTCATCCCCATGTGGAGCCACTATTAGGTTCCTATACCAATAGGAGTCATAATTTTGAATAACTAAGGTTAAGCCTTGTGATATTGTACATACATTTTTTTTTGCAAATGTTTTCCATATTAAAAAATGTAAAGAGGGTATGTCTTAAAAGAAAAATCAAAGGACAAAAAGAATAAGAGAAGGTAAAAAAAATGAAAATATATGAACCACAAAAACAAAAAGAGGCCATGAAAGTGTGCAAGTCTAAATGCCACTACTATTTACTTTTATGCATAATAATGATTGTGTGCAGCTTGTTGTTCATGCCACAATCCATGGTAATCAAATTTTTTAATCTTGGCAGATCATTAGATAGGTAGAGAAAATAAAAGGAGTTCATCAGTTTAATTTGAGCCCTTGGATGATATAAGGTTAGAATTAGATAAATTACTTTTCAAAAGAAAAATAGATGATAAGGTTTTTCTAGTCTAAATGCACCCAAATAAAATGAAGAAATTTTTTTAAGGTAAGTAAATGGGTAAGTAGAAGAAAGGTTGCTGAAGTATAAAG
This sequence comes from Pinus taeda, assembly GCA_000404065.3. Classification (NCBI taxonomy): domain Eukaryota; kingdom Viridiplantae; phylum Streptophyta; class Pinopsida; order Pinales; family Pinaceae; genus Pinus; species Pinus taeda. The sequence continues at coordinate 9,080 of APFE031122862.1, forward strand.
TTGATTGGATCAAAACACATTCATCATGCTTAGACATACGTGCTAATATGTATGATAATTACGAAGGAAAAAGCAAAGGTTTACAAGTTAATTTAATTAACTCCCCCTTAGTTATTTTTCCCCTATACTTACTAATTTCCTATCCACAAGCATGTTCTAGTACTTTTAATCCTTCAAGTCAAAGAGGTTCAGAGCATTTCTCTAACTTTTAGTGGGACCAGACCCTCGTCTTAATGACTTATGGACATCAAGTGTTAGAATCCCCTTCATAAAAGTCACATCTGTTCATTTCCCTAATAAAATTCCTTTTCCTAAGGTTAAACCCCATTTTCCTATGAAAAGTAAACAACTCCATGTTAAATCCCATTTCACTCAAAAAACCCACAAAAGACATCTTATCCTAAGTATTAAGTGTATGTAAATAAAGTGTGCAAATATTACATTAACATTTACGGGTATATTCACTTTGCAAACTTCATATTGATTTTTAACTTTATTATATAATTCCCATAATACATTTTCCCTTATATTAATTAAAACCCCTATGTAATATCCCAATTCTTAGTTTTAATAAAAACTATACAATTCACCCCATATCCTGACAAAACCCTCTTAATACACCCCTGCGCGATAAACCTAAACTAATCCCGTCATTAAGCCCCACTTGATCGTTTTTAAACCCATGATTCAAACTTAAATAATCACAATCTGTGCATAATTAAATCCCCTTGGCCTCCCCCGACACCTTAGTTCATATCACTCGCACGCTTCCCTCGCCCGATTGCCGTCCGATCACCATCCCCCTCATCCGACGTTCCATGGCCATATTGGCCGCGCCCGATGGCCAATTGTTACCCGCCCGATAAAGCAGTTTTCCCTTGAACCCCAAATGCTACATGTCAGGTGCTGGAGTAGATCGGGTGACTGATTCCAAATACCACCTTCGCCAAAAAAGTGGTGCGATGGCTTGGAAAACCGCCTCCCTACCCAACCCGAGAAACCATCACTGTTCATTTAACTAATCCCATGCCAAATTTAAAAAGTTGCCCGTTAAAAACCCTTAAAACCCTTGTTTTCATTCATTTTGCCTCATTTCACAGTAAAACCTATCAAAATCTTTCGACACCACCCTGAGCCTCTGCAACAAAATTCGACCTTCGATTACTTTCAAAACATTTCCACGACTCCTTCCCAAAACCTCCCTGTGCAATAAAGCCATCAATTGCCTTTCCTACCAACCTATGTTTTCTTAATGATTGTTGTATTTTGAAGGTAATTAACAGAAGACTAGAGCTTGGATAAACAGTTTTGATACTAGTCACAAAACTTGTTTACTCCAAGACTTGGAAGGAAATCTATTTAAAATCCTTCATTCAGAAGAAGAAAACAGTTATACACAGAACAAAGAAATAAATCATTCACATAGAGACACTGTCCGTTAAAACAAAGGAACTAGACAGAGTGTACAGTCAAAGGACAAATAGAAAAAACATATAGAAAGTTGAGCAATATCCATTACCATATGCTGATACATATAAAAAACTAAATGATTTACTGTTGAAATACACAGTAAAAAGTTAAAATGTACAGTAAAAGTAAACACACAATAAAGGATATTGACTGGTCATCAAAGTAAAAGTGTATCAGATGAAAGAGTATCAGTAAAAGTGTATCAAATTGAAAAATCAAAGTGAAGATAGATGAAAAACAGAGTAGAAATGATACATTTTCCAAAAATTTCCTCTTTAAATCATAATTTTGCAGAAACTACTATGGTCAATCCAAGATGAATTTCAGGAAACTGGAGGAGGTTTGTGTTCCTAAAAGGCCAATCTACAAAAACCTATTTGAATTTTTACACAGGTATTACAAAAAAATGAGATAAATGCATATCTTTAGAACCTATTTTTCGGACTGTGCAAAATCCTGTTTTTGACATATTTTTGCAGAGAATATTGTGAACAGATGGAGATGAAGTTTGAGAAACTGAAAGAGTTTTATCTCAATAACATATGTATCTAGAATAACCTCTTTCAATTTTTACATGTCTATCTCAGATTGAGATATACAAAGGTATCACTGGATCCTAAGTTTACAGAATTTCTGGGGCAGAATGCACAAAGGAAGGACTTAGTTAGTGACTTAGAAGTCTCATCATCAATAAAGAGTTGCTATCAAATTCAAATTTCTCTTCTTTGTCACCATCAATCCATAAAATATAGTGCCAAAAAGATTAATTAGTTTTGAGTGTCCTTTATTTAAGTTATATTAATGTAAAACAATTTGAGATATTTGTAAAACCAATCTTGATATTTTTTCAAGATATTTTAGTTTAGAATTTGTATAAATACTTCTTCATCTGAAGTATTTTGGGGTGGATTCTTAGACATTTCTATAGACTTCTTGATCAAAAGACTGTAAAGCTATTGTATCATTGACTGGACCAGCAAGCTGGATTGATGAATAAAGACCAGATATTTCAAAGAATTCATGTGTTGAGCAAAGTGCAGAGAAGTATTTTCTCACGTTGTTGTTATCTTTCTTAAAGTTTTTCCATAATGTAAATCTGAATCTAAATGCTTTAACTCGAGTATTATTAACAATTAGCAAATACATGTTTTCTACTCATATCTAAGTTAAGGAATTCTTAGTTGCTCCTTAGTTTATGTTGTTTCTTTATAATCTATAGCAAAGGATTCTTAATTTCCCTTTGTTGCCGATTACCCTCTATTCCTTGTTTAAGTCTTGGTTTGAGAATTCTTGATTGCTTTCTCACCCTGATTCAAAACATTTCACTCCTCTGGCCCAAAGACTTGTACTCTACTCTGCTGTCTTTCTCTTTGAACATTCTTTTTAGTGATTTAATCTAGTTCTGTTGCCCTTCTGTTGAATCCATAGCCCAATGTTCTAAAGACATCATTTTATCCATTTGTTTTAAAGATCCCACCATCAAATCTTCAATACAAATAAAAAACCCCCCTAAACATTCATAACTAGCTTGAAATCACAGCAAATAAAGCTACATCACATAGAGAGAGCCCTCTTTGAGCCTAGGTTGGCTAGCGCTTATGCCCAAAAGTTGGTTTGTGGTTACCTCGGTGATTTTTTTCTTTAACCTTGAGAAAACACTGAGTGATAACACCTCTCTTTAAAAGGCTTTGTCCTGAAAGTTTACTAAAGAAAGGTTGGATATATTTTTATGCTTCTCATGAAACTACATCTTCATTGTTACAAGATGATATGATGCTTGGAGCGATAAATAAAATTGTTGAATAAAAAATGGATCTGAACATCCTAGATTAATCCTCTACGAAATCTTCTGGTAATTGGAAATTTGTGCTAAATTATTATTGTAGGATTTGATTATGGAAACTTCAATATTCTTTGGAACACAAATTTGTTGTTTCCGTTCTAAGTGATACTGGTACGTAGACTGATTGGAAAGTTTGCTCTTGTGATTCAGATGTCAATAAATAGTTCTTTTGGTCGGACTTTCCCGTATCATGTTAGTGGTTGTTTCATGATTTCTTTCAGGCATTATTGTTGTCCAATTGGATATTGAATCATCATTTGGAATTTCCATTGTTTGAACTGCAACTTCTACATGTGCCTTCACTTTAGTAGGTTTATCCTTTGCTTAAGTTATGATTTTGACTAGATCAATATTTGTTTCTTTATCTTCAACTTGGATTGAAACGACTGAAGACTTCGATATTACTTCTTGAAGTTGTTCTATCTTGTCATATAGTGACTTCTTGTCCCCTTTAAGCTTCTTAATTTGCGCAAGTAGGGCTTGGTTATGATTCCTTAGATGTGAAAGTTCGCCATTTTCTGAATTGTCAACTTTGTCCTTAGTATCTTTTTCTTTATTTTTGGTTTGTTCTATTAACCTTTGATTTAGATATTTTAAACGCGAATTTTCTTCTTCCTTCTTCGATAAATCCTCACTGAATTTATCCTTAGAACTTTCATTATCTTGCTTTAATTTTTGCTTCTTAATCTTAATTTTAAGGCGAAAACTCTCCTGATTATTTTATGTTGTTTTTTCATGACACTGATCTTCGAGATTTTTATATTTATGCTTTGATGCTTCGTTCTTTTGTTGAAGTTTTGCGATTTCTTCATTTAATTGTTTTATTTGTATATGTTTATTATCATTATTCTCTTCGATATTAAATAATCTTCCACACCTTGGACATCTTAAATTGCATTTTTTTTAATATAAGTATATCCACTTTCGTCTAAACAAAATATACATTTAGTCCAAAATAGTGATTGTTGTGTGGAACTCATCTTGACTACTTCCATCATTATTTTCGAATTAGGCTCCATTTTTCTTGACTTGATAACCTTCCTTGGTAATATATATATATATATATATATATATATATATATAATATATATATATATATTGTCAACAAATTGTTTTTTTCTTAAACTTTCTTATTCTTTATATATATATTATATATATATATATATATATTATTTTTTTTTTTTTTGAAAGTTACAACCTTAGTGATATAGCCATGGCTATTCACCTCTTTGGGGTATAATATAAAATATATATGCACTTATGTGCCTTTGACTCGGTGAATTTTCTCCACATAAAAAATAAACCTTACCATTCACATAAAGATATTTTGTATTCCTTTTATTCTTCTTTTACCTTGAAAATACCATGGGCAATTCAACTTTCATTATCTTGCTTTAATTTTTGCTTCTTAATCTTAATTTTAAGGCGCAAACTCTCATCATTACTTTCTGTTGTTTTTTCATGACACTGATCTTCTAGATTTTTATATTTATGCTCTGATGCTTCGTTCTTTTGTTGAAGTTTTGCGATTTCTTCATTTAATTGTTTTATTTGTATATGCTCATTATCATTATTCTCTTCGATATTAAATAATCTTCCACACCTTGGACATCTTAAATTGCATTTTTTTTTAATATAAGTATATCCACTTTCATGTAAACAAAATAGACATTTAGTCCAAAATAGTGATTGTTGTGTGGAACTCTTCTTGACTACTTCCATCATTATTTTCGAATTAGGATCTACTTTTCTTGACTTGATAACCTTCCTTGGAATTATTCTATATATATATATATATAATATATATATTATTGTCAACAATTGGTTTTTTTTTCTTAAACTTTCTTCTTATTTAATATATATATATATATATATATATATATATATATAGATAATATATATATTATATTGAAAGTTACAACCTTAGTGATATAGCCATGGCTATTCACCTCTTTGGGGTATAATATAAAAAATATATGCACTTATGTGCCTTTGACTCGGTGAATTTTCTCCACGTAAAAAATAAACCTTACCATTCACATAAAGATATTTTGTATTCCTTTTATTCTTCTTTTACCTTGAAAATACCATGGGCAATTCCCATGGGTTCCTAAAGCCACGAGCTTGTAAACCACTTAACGAAGAGTCAAGATAATCTTATCTACTCTTCATTCTCTTACGTATAGTTTTAAAGATATTTGGAAAGTTTCCCTTTTGACTTTATCATGCACTTTTTCATCAATAATGTAGAACCTTTTTATATATATGACTTTTCCCCTTCAAAATTTACATCGGACTATTTTTTTTTACTAGAATCATTGAAATGTCAATATGGAGAATCTTTAAACTATGAGTGAAATGCTTCAATTATATGGCAACAATATTGATGGCCAAAGCCCTGGTGATAACGAATGTTATGAATATAATTCATATAAAATTAATAATAATAAATATTAATTAATTAAGTAAATGATTAGTTTGTTAGTAATGAAGAGGCATGTCTTAAAAACATGACCATTCATGAAAGCGTACTTGCCTAGGGTATATAAGTAGGTCCTCATTCCCATTTGTAATCATCTTACATCAATTCAATATACAATATTCAATTTACAGTTATATGTCTTACAATGAACATTTACGTCTTTGAAGTATTTTAAATGTTTCAGGTGCGTATACGACTTTTGGTCGTTACATTGGTATCAAAGCATTTCTTTGAGTATACAAACTTTGTTTGTTACATAATGAAGTTCATATTGGGGTCGCCCGTTGGCGGGCCAACCTACATGACTGGATGGGTTCGAATCTCATCGACCCTGTTTCTTTAAATGGGTGTCGTTGCCAACGACCATATATCTATTATATGGCATATATAATAGTGGGAAGGGTTGGAAGGGTGGACAACCCACCACCCTGTTTAATTTGTTTCTTTTAATTTTATTTAAAATTTAAACAAACTATTGAAAACCGTTGAACACATTTTTAGGAGTCACTGACAATTTTAAGTATGCAACAATTTCGCCATTTTTGATTGCCAAAATCGTCGCCATTAAGTTCCATTTTGTCCTTTAGTTAACAACCACCAAATTTAGTGGGACCTCCAGATTTGGCGAACCTCCAAATTTAGTTAGCGACCTGCTAAATTTAGCGAGTGGGGCCAAGTTGACCAGAACTTTGACTGTGAATATTATGAGCATATGAACTCACATTTGAAATGTCAATAGCCATACTATTTCTAGTATCATCAACCTACTATTTTTTTATACTAAAACCATTGAAATGTCAATGGCCAAAGGCCTTTATTTTTTTAAATTTAATTTTTTGTAGCCAAAGGCCTAAATGGAGATATGGGGAACTCCAAACTCTGAGTGAAACATGTCAATTACAAGACACCAAGATTGATGGGAGGTTGATGGCCAAAGGCCTAGTGATAAGGAATGTTATGAATATAATTCAAATAAAATTAATAAATATAGTATAAATATTATAATATAATTAATAAATAATTAAATAAAGGTTAGTTAGAAACATGACCATTCATGAAAGGGCACCCGCCTAGGGTATATAAGCAGACCCTCATTCTCATTTGTAATCATCTTACATCAATTCAATATACAATATTCAATATACAATTACATGTCTTACAATGGACATTTACGTCTTTGAAGTAATTTAAAGATTTCGTTTCGTATTGGACTTTTGGTCGTTACATTGGTATCAAAACATTCTTCTTGAGTATACAAACTTTTTTTCGTTACAAAATGACGTTCATATTGGGGCCGCCTGTTGGCGGGCCAACCTACATGACTGGGCAGGGTCGAATCTTGTCAACCATGTTTCTTTAAATGGGTGTCATTTCCAACGACCATATATCAATTATATGGCATATATAATAATGGGAGGGGTTGGAGGGGATGACAACCCACCACCCCATTTATTTTTTTATTTTTATTTTTTTATTTAAAATTTAAACAAACTGTTGAAAATCATCGATTGAATTTTTAGGGGTCATCGACAATTTTAAGTAGGCAAAGATTTGTCCATTTCTGACTATCGAAAATTGTTGTCATTAAGTTCCATTTTGTCGCCTAGTTAACAAACACCAAATTTAGCGTGACCTCTAGATTTGGCGAGCCTCCAAATTTAGTTAACGACCTACTAAATTTAGCAAGTGGGACCAAGTTGACAAAAACTTTGACCACAGATATGGTGAACATACGAACTCAGATTTGAGTATTGTTTGCGTGATTGGAATCAAGATGACGAGCTCTACGTTTTGGTCCTAGTTTCAATGGAATCCAAGAATTCTGATTTTTGGGCCTTTCTAAAGCCACTTCAGATCCTGGTGGATATTGGTGACCACCCACCTATTCCACTTGGTACCCCAACACTATCTCTTTCAGTTCTTTGGTTTCCTTAATTGTAGCACAATTTACTATTTTTGGTAGTTTTTCGAGTCATGAACTTCCAGATTAGTTCTGAGGTCGTAAACGATGTTTTTAGGGAAAACAGAGATATCATAAACGATTCAAATTGGGCCACCAGTTCATTTTCAGTCTCCTCTTCAAGATCTTCAAAACGAGGTATTATGGTAGCCAAACGAAGATTGTATGCCAAAGTTAAAACCCCGGGAAGTTGATATACCAATTTACCCAAACGTGGTCCATAGTGTTGGCGCTTCATTTCCTAGGGTTAGGTTTTTGGATGTTTAGGGTTTTCTATTGTTTCTTAATAATAAATAGGCCCTTGAGCCTCATTGTAACACAATTTAGAGGCATATAGGCACTACATCTCTTCTAAGAGATAAGCTACCATTGCCTGAGCTAGTTTATTTCCATTCTATTTGTAAGTATATTTCAATATTATGATATTAATGAAATGAGGTTTTATTTCTGCTGCATTTTTGTATTTATGGTTATATGTGTAATTTGTTGTGAACCTGTTTAAGTTCAAATCAGTGGTATTAGAGAAGTCTGCTTTTTCTCTATTTTTCTTTGCATGTCCCCAACGAGGTCAAGGTATAAGGAGTTAGCGCTTGATCTGGTTTAACCTTTGCAAGAACATCCTTGCAAACCTCGAGGGTCTCCCATGACAGAATAAAAGAAAGCTAAGGGGTTAGGGGATCCTTTCAAAATATTACTTGAGGAAACCCTCGCGTGACATAGGAATGCGATGATGGATAAGTTTTCCCAGATCCTTCGACGACTACCCATAGATGACGCATCTTTATCCAACAGCCACTCTGGAGGCGCCACTCCTTTTAAGGTATAAGATAACTTCAATATTCCCGTATTTGAGGGTGACATAGATGTAGATGTCGTAGATAAATGGTTGAATTTGTTGGAATGATATTTTTCAGTTCATGAATTTTCCAATTGGGAAAAGATTACTTTTTCACTTCTCAAAGCCACCCCACACATTAAAGACAGGTGGGAACATACTGTGAACAAAAGGGCGAGAGGGAGTCCTCACTGTTTTCAGCTGCACCAACTTAGGATTCCTTCCGATACGCCATCAAGGAAAAATATTACCTTTTCAGGAGCTATGAAAATAAATACATAAAGTGGACCATGCTATGGCAGGGAAGGGACCAAGGTGTGCTAGAGTTCACAAATGTTTTTCGTACCCTCTGCACGAAGTTGGGTATCAAGGATTCTGAGTGGTATGTGGTACTCAAGTACCACAACTATCTAAACAAGTACATCCAAGATGAGAATGAGTTCCTGGACATCTCCTCACTTGGCATAGAATATCGATACAATGTCAAGATTGAGCAGAAGTTTAAACAGAAGAAACAAGACTTTGGATCTGTGAATCCAAAGTAAGGAAAAGGTGCCCCCAAACCACAGATAAAAGGCCAAAGCCAAGGTAGGGAGACCAAGGACAACCTGCCAAAGCCGCAAGCAAAGAACAACACCACAAAGACAAAGAACACGGGAAAATGGAGTGAGTTCCATAAGAGCTCCCGTCACAACACAAATGAGTGTTGGGCCAAGCAGTCACTAGTGGCCGAGCTGAAGGCTTTTGAATCAAAGTCATGTTCCGAATCTGAGTCAGAATGAGACAAAGGGAATGACAAAGGGAAGCAGAGCATTGATGTGGAGCCCAATAACACTGTGGCCACCACCAAGATCTAGAAGAATGAGCTTGAATATTTAGAAGAGGGGGAACGTCTCTTCCACTCACAGATGTGGGTGAAAGGTTCTTCGTTGCAGTTCATTGTTGATAGTGGGAGCCAAAAGAACCTCATTTCAGCAGGGGTCGTGAAGTGGTTGGGCCTACTGATGATAACACATCCGCAGCCATACACCATCGGGTGGCTTCACCAAGGACGAGATCTCCGTGTCAGCCAACAGTGTCACCTTCCCTACAACATTAAGCCCTTCATGTATGAGGTATTGTGTGATGTTGCTCCTCTTGAAGTTTGTGATGTATTATTAGGACAACCATACTTGTGTAAGCAACATGTTGTATGTGAGTATAGACCTCACTCTATGATTATTACTTTGGGCAATAAGTTGTACAGGATACCGAAGGTAGCCCCGCCTAGTACCATCTCTTTGATCACTGTAAATCAATGTAGTAAGATCATTTCCTAGACTAGGAAATTTGTTTTCCTTATGATTTGCCTTCAGGGAAAGAAGAAGGTTGCGGCCACGACTTCGAGACATGGCTCCTTTGCATAACAAAAACAAATGAACAAGGTCGTGGAAGAGTACAAGGACATTTTCGCCTCACCTATAGGGGTACCTTTGCACTGTCAAGTCAAACACTCCATTGGTTTGACCCCAGGCGCATCGCTACCCAATGGACTGCTCTATCGATGCTATGTTTTGGAGAATGATGAGATCAAGAAGTAGATTCAAGAGCTATTTCAAAAAGGGCACATCAGGCCAAGCTCATCATCCCGTGGGAGCCCGGTTGTATTGGCACAAAATAAGGACGAGACATGGAGACTCTGTATTGACTATCGAGCGTTGAACAAGATCATTTTCTGGAATAGGTACCCAATCCTACGGATTGATGACCTTCTGGACCAACTCAAGGGGGCCAAATATTTCAACAAGATTGAATTGAGTCTGGTTATCACTAGGTGCCTATCGAACACTCCAATTGGTGGAAGACTTCCTTCATATCCAAGGAGGGCCTTCTTGAACGGTTGGTCATGCCTTTCAGATTGACGAATGCCCCCACAAGCTTCATGAGATTGATGGAAGATATCTTGCAACCCTTCATGAATGAATTTATGGTGGTGCATTTAGATGACATCTTGATCTCCAGCCAAAGTTGGGAAGAGAGCCTCCGCCATATTCGACAGGTCTTTCAAACCCCCTGACAACACAATCTATGTGCAAATTTGGAGAAATGCACTTTTGGCATGACCCAGATTCAATATATGGGGTACATCATTGATAATAAGGGTGTCTATATGGAACCAGCCAAGATACAAGTCATTTGAGATTGGCCAACTGCAACCAC